>MU689014.1:10257-26435 GCA_026770625.1 Nicotiana glauca | reverse complement strand
CAATCACAATGAAAACTCCAAAACTACCAGACATTCCTGAACTACACTGACCTGATTCCTGTTCAACCCAGGATATGTAGGCAACTTCTGAAGCAAGGTGCGGTCAAACTTTTCAAAAAAAATGCTTCACACGGAATGTACGAACGGGTAAAAATCCCTCGTTGCCGCTCACTTATCTTTGCATGAAAACTCTCCGTGTTTCCTTCGTGATTGCGAAGAAGGAAACCAAATGACAACTGAAGCTGAGGAAAACACCAGATTTTCTATGTCTAACACCATCCGTAGCCTATCCCAAATTTACCTGAGCCCTCGGGGCTCCAAACCAATTATGCACACAAGTCCAAAAACCTCAAAGGAACTCGCTTGCGTGATCAAAATGGCAAAATGACGCATAGAACTATGAATTGGACACCAAATCAAAAGAACTTTTTAATAAAATTGTAAAACTTCTATTATAACAACCGAACATCTGAATAACGTCAAACCAACTCCTTTTCTCAATAAATTTGACAAACTTGGATCACCTATTCAGCTGATTCAAAGTCCACAAGTGGATATGTATTCAGTATTGATGGAGGAGCGGTATCTTGGAAGTCGTCCAAACAAACTTGTATCGCCCGCTCTATAATGGAGGCTGAGTTCATAGCCGATAAAGCCGGTGAAGAAGCTGAATGGCTCCGGAATTTCTTTGAAGACATTCCATTTTGGCCCAAACCGTTTGCACCAATATGCATATATTGTGATAGTCAAGCAACAATCATAGTGGCGGTAACTCTACCTAGAAGACTGGAGATCACAAGATCTAGGTTCAAGGAGATCAAACAAAGTCATTAATTATGGTTTAATATTGTCAACTAAACTTTTGGTTCGTTCTCGTGATGAGACAATGTTCATGTCACAACCCAATTCCTAAACCCGGTCGTGATGGTGCCTCTCGTGAAGAAAAGGCCAGCCAGAACAACACAAACACCTCTTTTAAAATAATTAATCAACTTTAACAATTCTAACACATGCTTAATATAGCCAAAAATACGGAACATCGATAATAACAAGGGAGACCATCCCGACATAGCCCAAATCGGGGTGTCACAAGTCATGAGCTACTACAGAGTTTGCTATAAGTCTGCAAAGTATAATATCCGATACAATAGTATGAAGAACACAAATGATATAAGATAGGGGAGACAAGGGGCTGCGAACGTCAACAGCTACCTCGTAACTCTAACTCGCTGCCTGGTTTGAGAGGAATAAGTGCTCAGGTGCGGATTCTGCTATGCCTGAATCTGTACACATGATGCAGGGAGTAATGTGAGTACTCCGATTCAGTGAGTAATAATAAAAAATAATAATCGAAGGCATGAAAATACATAACTGCACAAGGCAATTCTATATCAGGCAATAAATAACTCAAAGCTGTAAAACAGTAAAGAGTCAAATGAAATCTACTTTTAAAACAAGTAAATCAGGTAAAACGATAACTAAATAGTGAGTAGAAATCTGCCCCTCGGGCCCAGTATCAGTCGCTCAGAACAGTAACAACCCCTCGGGCTCAGTATCAGTCGCTTAACATAATATCAACCCATCGGGCTCACTCTCACATCATATAGGTACCCGCGCTCACTGTGGGTGTGCAGACTCCAGAGGGGCCCCTTACGGCCCAAAGCTATATCAACATAAGGTCTGAAAGCCTTCTCACATCACTCAGGAGGCCTGAAAGCCTCCTCACATCACTCACAAGGCCTGAAATCCTCCTCACATCACTCACAAGGCCTGAAAGCCTCCTCACATCACTCATAAGGCCTGAAAGCCTCCTCACGTCACTCCAGCCACCTCATGGCATATAAATGTATCTCAGGCCCTCGGCCTCACTCAGTCCAGAAAACATCGTAAGCCCCTCGGGCATCAATAAAATAGTTGTGCTCAGCCCAAACAACAGTGAAAATATCATTTAAGTCGCAAAATTCAATTAAAGTGGCTGAGTTTGTAAAATGGTATAATCAACAGGACTAAGTTCAAGTAGTATATCAAATAGGGAGGAAAGAGTGATAAAAATCCACGAAGGACTCAAGTAGTCGGCATGAAGCCCAAAATATGGCAAAAGCCCAAATCATGTTGATAACAAACACATCTCAGTTAAATACGCGGTAAAAATATCAATCGGGATGGACCAAGTTGCATTCCCCAGTAGTAAATAACCCCGCGCGCGTCATAAAGCACATTTTCACCTCAACATAGCACTACGTTGTGCAAATTCGGGGTTTTAAACCCTAACGATATCATTTACTATCATTACTCACCTCAAGCCGGCCAAAATCCTAGCTTGCTATGCCCTTGCCTCTCAAATCGGCCTCCTCGCGCATCGAATCTGATCAAAACCACAATGAATGTCACAATAGTCTAAATGAGCATAACCCAATCGAAAAGAATCAAAAAACATAAAAAATCACGAAATTTTCAAAACCCGAGCCCCGGGCCCACTTCTCGAATTCAAGAAAATTTTATATCAACAGATTCCTTATCTTGCCACGAGTCTATGCATATCAAGAACTCCCAAATCTGAGCTCAAATGACCCATCAAAACCCAATTTGAAATATCAAAACTCAAGCCCTAGTTCTTCCCCCTTTTTGATAAATTTTCATGAATTTCTAGGTTGATTCTACCATTAAATCATGTATTTAGGTCATAGAACTCACCTCCAATCAATTCCAGTCGAAATCCCCTTCAATTCTCGTCCAAAAGCTCTCAAGGATGTTCAAAAATGGTGGAAAATACCTTAACTTCGCGGAACAAAATGTATCTTTAAAACCCTTTTTTGTCTAGACCTTTTCGCATCTGCGATCAATATACCGCATCTGTGGTTTTCGCTTCTGCGAAAACTTCTCTACGACCAACGTCCGCTTCTGCGAAGCCTTTACCGCATCTGTGATACCGCAGATGCGACTTCCCCATCTGCATCTACGAAACTCAGCCTCCCTAGCACCTCTCGCACCTGCGACCCCCTTTTCGCATCTGCGGTACCTTTTTCGCATGCGCGGAAATACCAGAACCAGCAAATCTCAGCAATAACACAAGTCCAAAATTCATCCCGATGGCCATCCAAATCACCTTGAGGCCCCTGGGACCTCAACCAAAAGTGCCAATCCATCCTAAAACATCATTCAAACTTGCTCCAATAATCAAAACACCTCTACCAACACCAAACCCATCAAATTACATTGGATTCATGCCTAAGTTCTTCTAAAACTTCCGAAACACGCATTTGATAAAAAACCCGACCAAAACACCTCCGAATGACCTGAAATTTTTCACACACATCCCAAATTACCTAACGAAGCTACAACAACTCTCGAAATTCCATTCCGACCCTCGGATCAAAATCTCACCTATCAACCGGAATTCGCCTAAATACTAACTTTGCCAATTCAAGCCTAATTCTACACCGGACCTCCGAAATCAATTCTGATCATGCTCCTAAGTCACAATTCATCCCTCAAAGCTAACCGAATTACCGAAAATCACATCCGAGCCCTAACTCATAAGTCAACATTCGGTTGACTTTTCCAAATTAAACCTTCCTTAAAGAGACTAAGTGTCTCATTTCCTACCAAAAACTCTCCGAACCAACTCAATCACATGAGATACAGATAATAAAGCATAAAGAAACTAAAAATGGGGAAAACTAAGTGGTAACTCACGTGACGACGGGTCGGGTCGTCACACTTCAGTACCAAGGATAAATCATTAAGGCTTTTTAATGATTCCTAAATTTGTTACGGGGTATATCAAATAGTGTATCTACGGGATGACACATTTAGGAATCACCTATGTAAGTGTGAAGTGTTAGCCACTTCAAGGAAAACTTTGTAAGGTCAGTTCTCTACGCACTTATAAAACCAGGCGGTGTTTATGGCTGAAACGAACACAACAATGAGAACCAAAGACGGTTAAGGGTTGGTTGTGTGACTTATAGTTTTCTAGGTATACACCAAAGTTTGACGATTCAAAGATACAAAATCTACCGATTTACCGAGTATATCCGACATAAGTTCACTACGGAAAGTTTAAAGGGAAACCTTCTAATCCAGATGCAATTAATCCTTGGTTGCAAATCATAGCTTTTCATGTATATTTCCGTGATATAGCCATTTCCCATTCATGTGGGGGATTGTTGGGGTTTTAAGCATATTAAATGCTTTAAAGAGGGTGAATGAGAAATGGAGAAAAATAAAAATTTTAAGTGATATTTTAAGTTTTCCTGCTTGATGAAGGAACATTGTCCCATATTGGAAGAGGAAGATATTTTTTATGGGTATATAAGCAATTGATCTTCTTCTAGATCTTAAAGAGTTTAGAAGAAGGCAAGCCTCGCGCCGCCTTCGTCGTCGCTCGCTCGGCTCGGCTTCGGCTTCGGATTTGGAAATAGATTTGGGTTTGGTGAAATGATCGATTGATTGATTAATTTTTTGGACCAAATTTATTTGTTATTGGTAAAATATTAATAGAAATGTTATTAAATATTCATTTTAATAACAGAATATTATTTTTAAAATAAATATTAAGTTTAAATCCAATCAGTTTTTCGTTTTCAGTTGTGTAACTGAAAATTAAACTACCATCTTCAATTTTCCCTCTTTATTTCCCTCTTTATTGTTGAGTAAATAGTCACTTATGTTATGACATTTATGTTGTGGCCGTTTTACATAAACAGTCATTCTGAAGAGTTGCACCTCTTCAGATTTCGAACCTGACGACCCAAAATAGCCACCAGCTCCACATCATAGGTCAAATCATCATCCAACTGAACCGTGCTGAAGTCCAATACATGGGACGGGTCCCCAACATACTTCTGGAGCATAAAAGCATAAAATACCGGATGCACGCCTGACAAGCTGGGTGGCAAGGCAAGCTCATAAGCCACCTCTCCAATCCTCCTAAGTACCTCAAAAGGCCTAATAAACTGCGGACTCAACTTCCCTTTCTTTCCAAACCGCATAACACTCTTCATGGGCAAAACCTTCAGCAAGACCTTCTCACCAACCATATAAGACACATCTCGAACCTTCCGGTCCGCATAACTCTTCGGATGTGATTGTGCTGTACGAAGCCTCTCCTGAATCAGCTTCACCTTCTCTAAGGCATCCTGAACCAACTCTGTCCCCAATAGCCTAGCCTCGCCGGGCTCAAACCAACCAACTGGAGATCTACACTGCCTCCTATACAACGCCTCATGCGGAGCCATCTGAATGCTCGATTGATAACTGTTGTTGTAGGCAAATTCTGCAAGCGACAAAAACTCATCCCAAGAACCTCCAAAATCAATGACACAGGCACGCAACATGTCCTCCAATATCTGAATAGTACGCTCGGACTGCCCGTCCGTCTGAGGATGAAATGATGTGCTCAACTCTACCTGCGTACCCAACTCTCGCTGAAATGTCCTCCAGAACTAAGAAGTAAACTGAGTACCTCTATCTGAGATAATAGACACTGGAACACCATGAAATCAAAAAATCTCTCGGATAAAGATCCCTGCCAGCCGCTCCGAAGAATAGGTAGTACATATCAGAATGAAGTGCGTGGACTTGGTCAGCCGATCCACAATCACCCAAATCGAATCGAACTTCTTCAAAGTCCGAGGAAGACCACTCACAAAATCTATAGTGACTCTCTCCCACTTCCACTCAGGAATAATCATCCGTTGAAGTACGCCACCCGGTCTCTGATGCTCATATTTCACCTGCTGACAGTTGAGACACCGAGCCACAAATCCTACAATATCTTTCTTCATTATTTTCCACCAATACTGCTACCTCAAATTCTGATACATCTTCGCGGCACCCGAATGAATGGAATACCGCGAGCTATGGTCCTCCTCCAATATCAACTCTCGGAGCCTATCCACATTGGGCACACAAATTCGGCCCTGCATCCTCAACATACTATCCTCACCAATGGTCACGTCTCTAGCATCATCATGTTGGGCCCTATCCTTACGGACAAGCAAATACGGATCATCATATTGGCGCTCTCTGATGCGATCATATAGGGAAGACCGAGAAACCACACAAGCCAACACCCGATTGGTCTCCGAAATATCTAGTCTCACCAACCGATTGGCCAAGGCCTGAACATCAACTGCAAAGAGCCTCTCCCTAACTGGAATATACGCCAAACTCCCCATACTAACTGCCTTTCGGCTCAAAGCATCAGCCACTACATTGTCCTTCCCCGGGTGATACATAATGGTAATATCATAATCCTTAAGTAACTTAGCCACCTCCGCTGCCTCAAATTAAGATCCTTTTGCTTGAACAAATGCTGAAGATTGTGATGATCGGTGAATACCTCACAAGATACACCATACAAGTAGTGCCTCCAAATCTTCAGAGCATGAACTATAGCAGCCAACTCCAAATCATGTACATGGTAGTTCTTCTCGTGGGGCTTCAACTGACGAGAAACATAAGCAATAACTCTACCATCCTGCATCAATACACATCTAATCCTAACTCTCGAAGCATCACAATATACAGTATAAGAACCTGAAGCTGATGGCAAAACCAATACTGGAGCTGTGGTCAAATCTGTCTTGAGCTTCTAAAAGCTCTCCTCGCACTCGTACGACCATACAAATGGAGCACCCTTCTAAGTCAACTTGGTCAAAGGCGATGCTATAGAGGAAAATCCCCGAACAAACCAGCGATAATAACCTGCCAAACCAAGGAAACTACAAATATCTATGGCTGAGGTCGGTCTAGGCCAACTTTGAACCGCCTCTATCTTCTTCGAGTCGACCTGAAGACCCTCGCTGGACACTACATGCCCCAAGAAAGCCACTCAACTGAGCCAGAACTCACACTTGGAGAAGTTTTCATAAAGCTTCTCTTTCCTCAATCTCTGCAATACAACTCACAAATACTGTGTGTGCTCCTCCTGGCTATGCGAGTACACCAGAATATCATCAATAGAAACAATAACGAACGAATCCAAATAAGGCCAAAATACATTGTTCATCAAATGCATGAACGCTGCTGGGGTATTGGTCAGCCCAAAAGACATAACAAGAAACTCATACCCCATATCTAGTCCTAAAAGTAGTCTTAATAATATCTGAATCCCTGATCTTCAACTGGTGATAGCCCGAATGGAGATCAATCTTAGAGAACACCATCGCTCCCTGAAGCTGGTCAAATAAATCATGAATGCGAGGCAGGGGATACTTGTTCTTCACTGTTACTTTATTCAATTGCCTGTAGTCAATGCACATTCTCATGGTTCCATACTTTTTCTTTACAAACAGAACAGGTGCACCCTGCGGTGACACACTAGGCCAAATAAACCCCTTATCTAGAAGTTCCTAAAGCTGATCTTTCAATTATTTCAACTCCGCTGGTGCCATACGATATGTCGGAATGGAAATGGGCTGAGTGCCCAGCACCAGTCAATACCAAAATTAATATCCCTGTCCGGGGGAATGCCCAGCAGGTTTGCAGGAAATACATCGGGAAACTCCCTCACAACTGGAGCTGAATCAATGCTAGGAGTCTCGGCTATAACATCCCTCACAAATGCCAAATATGAAAGGCAACCCTTCCCAACCATACGCTGGGCTTTTAAGAATGAAATCACCCTGCTAGGAATATAATCAGTCACACCACGCCACTCGATCCTCGGTACACCCGGTATAGCCAAAGTGACTGTCTTAGCATGACAGTCTAGGATAGTATGACACGGAGATAACCAGTCCATGCCCAAAATAACATCAAAATCCACCATACTCAATAGCAATAGATCAACTCGGGTCTCCAGACCCCCAATAGTCACCAAGCATGACCGATACACATGGTATACAATAATAGTATCGCCCATCGGGGTAGATACATGAACATGTAAAGCAAGACACCCTCGGGATGTAGCCAAATGATGAGCAACATATGAGGACACAGAAGAATAGGTGGAACCAGGATCAAATAAGACTGAGGCATCATTGTGGCAAACTGAAATAATACATGTAATGACAGCATCTGAAGCAATGGCATATGTCCTGCCCTGAAGAGCATAAAAACGAGCCTGACCACCGTCTGATCGACCTGTACCACTAGGGTGACCCCTAGCTGCCTGACCCTCACCCCTAGCTGGCAGGGCGGGTGCTGAAGAAACTAGACCAGAAGACGAGGGCTGACCCCTCTGCTGAGATAAGCTAGCAGCACGATGAGGATACTGCCTCCACATATGCCCAGACTCTCCACGCTCATAACAACTCCCAGGTGCTAGAGAATGGGACTGAAGGGAACCCCTCACGCCGGAGTGACTAGCTGACGCACTCGGCCTAGAAGAACCCTGAACAGATGGGGCACGAGATGAACTCTATACTGAAAGAGCGCTGAGTGAAGGCTGACCCTGCTGAGAACCATGATAACCACGACCTGAAGATGCACCCTGATACTCGGGACGAGCCGACTGAGCGAGCCTGAAAGAACGACCCTGACCATGCTAGAGCTGGCCTCTCGAAGGAGCGCCACTGTAACTGCCAGAACCTTGAGGCCTCTTGGCCTCCCTCACCTCTCGATCCTGACGGCGAACCGCCTCAATCTATCAAGCTATATCAACCACCTCCTCGAATGAAGAACCCAATACTCTCTCTCTAGTCATAAGAACACGGAGATGGTGGTTAAGGCTATCCACAAATCTCCTGATACGCTCACGATCTGACGGAACCATCCAGACGGCACGACGAGCCAACTCTAAAAACCTCATCTCATATAGAGACATAGTCAAATCTCCCTGCCATAGCCACTCAAACTGCCTACGCAGCTCCTCTCTGCTGGACAGCGGTACATACTTCTCCAAAAAGAGAGTGCAGAACTCCTGCCAAGTCAAAGGTACTGCACCGGTCTGCCTATGCCTCCCACCAAGTGAAGGCAGCCCCAGTAAACTAAAAGGTGGTAAATTCCATACCACTAGACTCTAGAATCCCTGTTGTACGGAGCATCTGCTGACACCTATCAAGAAAACCCTGGGCATCCTCGCCCTCAGCGCCACTGAATATCGGAGGCTGGAGTCTACCAAACCTCTAGAGGCGACGCTGCTCATCCTCAGGCATAGATGGAACCCTGAACTCCTGCAATGGTGCAACTAGCTGAGCAGGAGGTGCCTCTGGAGTTTGTAATCCCTGCACTGCCTGCTCAGGTGTGCAAGCAGCAGGGGTTTGATTGCCTCCCCCAGCCTACGAAGTAGTTGTTGCTGTGGTGGCTGAAACTGCCTGAGCCACGCCGGTGCAAACTATCAAAATCTGAGCCAAAGTCTCCTGAAGACCCGGAATCATAATGAGCATAGTTGGAGCCTGAACTGGTGTTGCTGGAGCCTGGTCCTGAGCTGGAGCAACTGGAGGATCCACAGGTGCTGCCCCTGCTGCTCTGCCTCTGCCACGACCGCATCCACAGCCTCTGGTGGCCTCAGTGGGTGGTACTGGTGGCCGTCCATCACGTCCGGTAGCTCGTATCCTCACCATCTGTGAGAGGATAGAATAAAGAGAAATTTAGTACTCAGATCAACAAGTTCGCACAACAAAAATTTCAAGAATGTAAAGTTTTCCTAAAGGTTCTGCAGCCTCCCGAGGATAAGTACAGACGTCTTTGTACCGATTCGCGAGACTCTACTAAACCAGCTCATGACTCGCAAGACCTAGTAACCTAGGCTCTGGTACCAACTTGTCACGACCCAATTCCCAAACCCGGTCGTGATGGCGCCTCTCATGAAGACAAGGCCAGCCAGAACAACGCAAATACCTCTTTTAAAATAATTAATCAACTTTAACAATTCTAACACATGCTTAATATAGCCAAAAATGCGGAACAACGATAATAACAAGGGAGACCATCCCGACATAACCCAAACTGGGGTGTCACAAGACATGACATACTATAGAGTTTGCCATAAGTTTGCAGAGTATAATATCTGATACAATAGTCTGAAGAACACAAATAATATAAGATAGGGGAGACAAGGGGTTGCAGACGTTAACAGCTACCTCTTAACTCCAACTCGCTACCTGGTCTGGGAGGAATCAGTGCTCAGGTATGAACTCTCGACGCCCCCTTTTCTTAAAGAGCGAAATCGGGTTCACGACATTTGGGAGGATAAATCTTTTCCCACTTTGGGAATTGGGTTTTGAGAGTTTGGAGAGTCGCCACCTAATGATTATAGTGCATTAGTACACGTTAAAATAAATAAAGATAAAAAACCAGAGTTCGGATAAGGGCTTGAAATTATCTCGAGGGGAAGGTGTTAGGCACCCTTCAAGATCCACTAGTATGGTTCCCAACCATGCTACAATTGTGAATTTAAATGCAAGCAAATAAATAAACAAACAAGCATTGCAAACATGGGAAACAGTTACAAATAAGGATGTGAAAAGGATTTAGAAGTGTTGAAATTTGGAAGGAAATAGTTTTTGTGATTAAAGAAGAGATACGCAAGTAAAGGAAAGGGGTTAAATAATTGGTACAAGTAACTTAAAAGAAGTACAAGGAATGGAAGTTGAAGACTGGATAGCTTTTAAAAATTTTGAAAAATTATTAAACTAATAAAGGGGAAAGGGGTCCTAGGTTTACACATTACATGGATCATTCTCACAACACTGACACCTGATTGTACGCATAGTGTTATTGTGTAATCATCATCTCCATGTCTACCCTTCCCACCCCGTTAAGGTATTGGAGCGGGAATGGTATCGTTTGCCTATTACATGCTATTACCCGTCCCAAACTATTAGTCTCGGGGTATTAGGACTTCTAATCCTAAAAAGGGGAAGAAAGGGATGGGGCCTTTATGGAGTTTAAAGGACAAAAATTCTAATCGACATTCAAAAAGCAAGTAACAAGTAGGGGAATGAACAAACAAACAAACAAGCAAGGCTCACATAAACCCCCTAAATCAGATAACATATAGTTTGGCATGCCTTTACACATACTGGTTTGCTCTTTAAAAATTAAAAATTAAGCAGCGGGCGGATTGGTTCAATACATACGTTTAGACAGGAAGCCCGCATTAGGCAACTGGGATACAGTTCTCAGGTATTAAGGTATTTTAAGCGAGTGATTTTAAAATACTGGTTTCAGAAAAGTAGTCTAATGCAGAAGAATTTTGAAAACAGAGTATGGACTGCAGTAAATTGAGAAATGAGTAAAAGAATCATCATATTGTTCGAGCATAAAACACAGAAATGGTTGCGAAAGAGTTTTAGACAGAAATATCTAAGGAAAAGTAAGTTGCAGAACCGATTTAAAAGACAGTTTCAGGGACTGAGTAAAACGCTTAGGCAGAATGTTTAGAAAGAAACAGTTTCAGAAAGAGATGCAGATTTGAAGAACTTAAAAGTATACTGGTTCAGAGGGTTTTATTAAAAGATTGGGGCTTTTGAAAATGTTACAGCATTAAGATGTTTAAAGACCAATTAACAGACTCTTATTGCTTAAAACGAATCAGTCGAGTTTGATGCAAAGTCCTATAGGCATGATATATATTTTTGATTTTTTAAAGCCTGTTATTGAACTTGTAAAAGATGATTGTGTTAATTAACCCTACAGTTTGTCTAATGCACATGCATTCCTTATAGGCATGATTTCTATATACATCGATTACATGAACGTTAAGCACTGTAGGCAAGATCTCTAGTGATTTGCAATATGATTAAACATTAAACCTTATAGGCAGAATTTCTAGATGACTTGCAGCATAATTAAACGTTAAACCCTATAGGCATGGTATCTATGGTGACTTTGAATCAGAAATATTGGACAATCCTATAGGCAGGATTTCTAGTAAGAAAATTAAAGTCCTAAAGTCATGATATCTACCCTTTATTGATGCAAGAAAGTAAAAACCCCTCCCACACCCTTTTACTATATTCCCCAAGTTTCATACAAAGATTATTACAAACCCAATAAATCAAACTGGAAATAAAAGATACATCAAAAGCTAACAGCTGGATCCAAGCAGCCTAATTCAATCTCGATGTCCAATAATATGCGTTTAACCAACTCCGGGATCCAGAGTTCCAAATCCTTCTCTTATCCAAAGTGTTTCAGAGTTCCAAGGAGCCTCAAGGGCTCCAAGCAGTGCTTACACTCTAGATAACAATTAGAATAGAATAGTGCAATGTGGAATAGCCAGCCCTCAGGCATCCAAGTTCAGATTGGAGCTCCAGGGTCCCAAAGCATGGCTTACCAAAGGGGGCCAGAACTTAGAACTAGGAATAAGTGCAAAGTGAGAAGGGATTAGGGAACCATAGCAAATGGTGGTCATGCCCAGCCATGGGTGTAGACTGGCACACCCCTGACTAGTTGCTTGGTCCAAACAAATTAAGAGCAGACCTTAGAGGTCAGACCTGAGTCTGGATGGTGATTAGGACACCACCAGACTTGAGTCAAGGCTCAGCACATAAAGAGGAAAGGGAGTGGGAATTGGTTTGAGTAAGGGTTCCAAAAGAACTTAGTTCAAAGTCATGGGCAGCAATAATATGATGCTGCCATGACTGGAACTATACTCTCATACAAAGGGGTTAAAGGGAAGGGACTCACATAGAGAAGCATTTACATAAACACAAGGAAAGAAATAAAGCATAACAGACTAAGGGTGCAGAAACATAAAGAAATAAAGCATAACAGACTAGGATGTAGATGCATAGTGCAAGAAAGCATAACAGGCTAAGAGTAAAATAATCACATAGTGGAGGGGCAGTATTTAATTAAGAGTGACATACCAGCTGCAAACACTAGAATAACAGGACAATAAGAGCAAGTAAACAACCAGAAGTCAGCAGGAGCAAACTCAAGTTCTTCAGCAAATACTTGAGAGTTCAAAGGAACTCAAGAATGTTTCAGACAGTTAAAGAGAAGAGGAGCAGAGTGCTTAGTATTAGAAGTATAGAAAGTAGTAGTAGAGAAAGTATTGCAATTGTGTCGTGTGTAGTTGTGATAAGCGTTTGTGAGGTCTGTAATGTGTTTTTATTTTGAATTCTAAAGTGTCCAAGAGCAGAAAGAGTAGTCCCTTTTTATAGTGCAGAAGACAAGTAAGAAAAAAGGTAAGAAAATAGTTTTCAATCAATCACATAGGATTTCCGTTTGTTAAGGGATTTGATTTCAAACGGGCATGGGATAATTAAGGGAAGAGAAATAATAAAAAATCTTTCCAAAGTATCATAACACAGGTAAATACACAGAGTTTATTTAAGGCAAGAATCCTATGGTACATGATTTATGAGAAATAAGGCAAGTAAATCAATCAAACAGCCAGTAAATTGAAAGCTTTGTTCGAATGAACTTAGTCAGAAAAGAGTGAGGAAAAGTTCAATTGGAAAAATCAGTAACAAATCAATTGAGCCTTATTAAAAGGAAATTGGAATCAATTATAAGCACACAAGTGTCAAACGAGAAAGAAAAGATTGGCATAGACAGTTTCAAAATCATAAGCAAAGGAAAGTTCCAGCTCAGTTTATAGACTCAGCATGAGTTTGAGAGAGCCCAGGGTCCTAAATAGAACCCTAGTCCCAACACAGAACCCAAAACTCGCAAAAATCCCAAACCCTAGGGTTTCAATTCGAGTAGGGTACAAAAAGGAGAAGGCAAATCACTGAAATAGACTCAAGGTCTCTTTCAGAGCACACAGATACAATAGCAAGTTCGAAGCAACAGAGTGAAAAATCATAAAGAACATGTTTAAGAAAAGCTCAGAACTCAAGCAAGTCCAGGAGAGAAAAGAGGTGACATAGAACTTAGGAACAGTAGATGAAATAGGTTTAGAACCCAAACACAGGTCCGGTAAAGGCAAAAAAGACTCGGTAAGAAAATAGTAAAGGAACACATAAGATAGACATGTAAAAACATGTTGTAGAAACCAGTAGAAGAAATAACAGAGCACAAATAGAAGCACATGCGTAATAACGAAAAATAGGAGAAGACATGCGAGGAAAGGATACAAGACATAAGAGAAAACTCATAGAACATGGCATAAACAGACAGATTCACACAAAGAAAGAAGAAACGGAAATCGTTTTAAGAATTTGAAAAACCTAAATTGAAATAGACTAGTTTTGGAAAGAAAATTAGGGAAAAGCTTTAAAGCCTCGAGTATAACACAGATCTATCACAGATCTAAGAAAATAAAGGAAGAAGGAACCTCGAACAAGCTTTTAGGGTTTCTCAGAAACCCTAGCAATGAGAAGGCTTGGAAAGGATCTGGTCTCGAACAGGTCTGAACCATAGTTAGGCCTTTTAAAGCTCGAACACGTCGGAATGAAGCCGGAGAGGACATAGGACCTCAGATCTGTAGAAGATCTGAACGGACATCTTTGAGATTGGACCTCGAAAACCATGAACAGCCATGATTTGGGGTGAAGGGAAGTGAGCACAGGTCGTCCATGGCCTGAGAAGCCATGGACTCCGGTGAGAACTAGTCGGCGAAGACGCCAGAGACGGCTAGGGCTTCGAGTGTTAGAGAGTATTTAAGGGAAGGAGAGGGTTCAGAGGCGGTTACATGAGAGGAATGAGAGATAGGGTTAGGGATTTGGTGGGATTAAAAAGGAAAGAGTGAAGGAGGGCCGTTGATCAAAATGATCAACTGCCAAAATTAAATATAAAACCGGGCGGGTTTAGTTAATGGGTCAATGGGTCGGGGTAAGATTTGAATTGGGTCGTCAATTTGGGGCCTGATTTGGGGTCAATTGGGGGGGTCAAAATAGGCTATAATTGAAAGTACTTGAGGCCACAATTGAAATAGCCAGTTTTCCCTTTTGATTTTACAAAAATAGTAAAAGATGTTTTAAAATCAAATTAAAAGCATTGAGTTAATAAATAATATGTATGTCACACCTTCTTTTTCCGAAGCTTTACTACACCCTGGGGAAGGATATAATAAAAAAGGAGTTTTTCTAATTAAAGGACAATCAAAATGGGATTCGTTTATTTAAGATTCAGAGTCGCCACTTGGGAGATTTATGGTGTCCCAAGTCACCGGTTTGAATCCCGAATCGAGGAAAGGGTTTGACTCTGTATTACAGTCGCGAACCAGAAATCCGGGTAAGGAATTCTGTTAACCCGGGAGAAGGGGTTAGGCACTCCCGCGTTCCGTGGTTCTAGCACGGTCGCTCAACTGCTATATTTGGCTAAAATATCTGATTTTAATACATGTTATCCTATTGTGCAATTTTAGAATTACTTACCACTTTAGTTATTTTATTAAGAAAGTGAACGTCGTTTAAGAATGTATTTTCAGATCACGTCACATGAAATGCACCCGAATCCTCGACACATTTTTATTCAAACGTTTTCGGATTTGGATTTTGGGTCGCATGAAATGCACGCCCGTATTAGGAAGGTAAGATTATTAAAAATCGCGCCTAAAGCGACTAACGTGTTGTTATCTTTTGGGAAGGCCGTGAAATTCGCTAAACGGCATGTCCCTAATACTAAGTATTTTATTAAGTAATTAATAAGGGCCCCGTAATTTGTATATTTATTTGGCGAGGCTCGTCTCATATTATTATTATAAGGTCAATCCTAAAGCAAACTATAATTTTTTATTTTTATTAGTTGTCTCTAAAGGATAATTAATTCACGAACATTAATTCGAGCCTCGCATTCAAGTCCGAATTCAAACAAAAGGGAAAACCCTTTTAGCTTGAACCCGCTACCTAATTCAAGACCCAATTTTATGTTTCTGAATTAATTTCCTTTATCTTAAGGTGCATTTGATTTTCAGCAACAATTGAGCTTGGGATTAGCCCCTTCAAAAGGAACCATTTGGGTCTGATATAAACACAGATAGGCCCAAGAGGCTATAATATCCCGGGCCGTCATTGAATTCCTATCATGATAATCATGAAACGTAATTTTAGGGAATTAACCATATAATAAAAAATGTAAATTAATTATAAAATTTGATAGAATCAATTTTTAACTGTTTACTGATTGACAAAATGTGAACTTGAGAGATTTTTTTTATGTCTATTCTTCACACTGATTCGGAACTGACAACGCTTAAACACAAATATGATGACTTCAGGATTAAGTTATCAGCTATTGACACTAGTGAAACTGTAAATCATGAATTCATTATTGGCAAACTATCTCCTAATTTTCAAACTCATACTACGTGAATTGAGATTAAGCTATAGCAT
>MU689006.1:3505-33245 GCA_026770625.1 Nicotiana glauca | reverse complement strand
TTCAAGCTCAAGCTCAAGAATAAGATCATCGTTCGTGGCAACAACTACATATTCAAGATTAGCCCAAAGGCCCTTCAATTTATTTACTTTTGAAAAGAAGAATCAGAGGATTCATAGAGATTGTACACTCATATTATTTGAAACAAAATACTATGATTGTTGCAATATTTTTTTGGTCATGATTTTATTTTCTCGACGCAAATTTATTTTCTACATTATTAATTAATAATTAATTTAGAAAAGATGGTTCCTAATCCATCAACTAATAGTAGCTTATTTCAGCGTTAAAAAAATAAATTAATAGCCTAAAAATGGCGAAGGAATCACAGAAAATAAAAATTGTAGTAACAATTTAATGCTCTTTGTAGAAGACTATCAGTTTGTTTTAGCGGAAATATCCTTCCAAACTCCAAAGGGGACAAAATGCAATAAATGGGGAAAAAATTCGGTTGGATGATCACTTTTTGGGCCGGCCATTAGATTTTAGCTACAAATTGAAAGAGAAAACTACCCTCTATAGTCCCTTAAAATTTTAATAGCCCATGTTTTGTCCTACTTACAAAAAATGGCCTTTCGCCCAAAAGTATTTCATATAGTAGCCGAAAGGAATGAGTATGACAACATAGGCGCCTGTAGCTCAGTGGATAGGCGCCTGCTTCCTAAGCTGAAGGTCGTACGTTCGACCCCTTCTTGGCGCGTTATACAAATATTTATTTTGCAATGTATAAATATTGTATCCTAAGTTTGACAGTGTACCCTTGGTGTATATTGAGTATACCTCTTGTGTATATATTTTGTATCGTAAAAGTATAATCTGCTTGAACAATGTATCAAAATTGTATATAATGTGTATTTTCTAATATGTGAACATAGTGTATATAAATTATATACAATTTTGTATGTGTAATGTGTGCACACTGTATATTTGGAGTGTATCATGTATTTTTGTATAGTGACAGTCTTTTTTGTATATATTTTGTATAGTTACATCTTTTTGGTCTATATTTTGTACACTTACATCTATTTTGTATATTTTTTGTATAGTAACAATCTATTTTGTATATTTTTGTATAGTGACTATCTATTTTGTATAGTAACAGTCTATTTTATATATTTTTGTATAATGACTATCTATTTTGTATATATTTTGTATATTGACAGTTTATTTTGTATATTTTATGTATAATGACCGTCTATTTTTGTATATCTATTGTATATAAATTGTATAATGATAGTCTATACTATTAATCCTTGTTGTTGTTGTCATCTCTTCTATTACAGATAAAACTACATATATTCATTCAGATCGTCTAACACTTCTGTTTGAATCGTGTAACACTTTTGTTTCCTTCTCATTCAGATCCCCAAACTTGTTATATATTTGAATAACTTCATCATCTGATGGCAAAGAAAAACAAAGCTGTGAATGTCACCATCAGAATCACAGGTGAAGATTCTGTACCAGCTTCCTCGTCTTTTGTTCCCTGACTAGACGATTTTCTCTTCTTTCCTGTTTTCACTTTGTGATATTGCTTGTAGTTTGATCCGTCCAGATAGCCTGAGTTCCTGAAGGTGGAGATGAAACCTCTGGTCTTCTCAAGAGATCTATTCTTCAAGAAAAGAGGGTTGACAACAGTAGACTGAACCTCAGAGAGTACCTCATCAACTGATATCGATACCCATGGTGTCAAAATTCATGTCAAACCGTTCAGCCTAGATGAAGTTTCCATTGATACTTTTGAAATAACAACGAGAGAAACCAAAGAGGCTTTTTAAAGAGAGAGAGAGAGAGAGAGAGAGAGAGAGAGCGGGAGGCGTCCATGGAACCACAGCCATGGATTGCTGGCGTGAAAGAGAAGAAGCAGGATAGTAAGGAAGAAAGATAGGGATGAGAGGCGACGGCTACTAGTTGTTATTATTTTTAGGTTATGAATTGAATGGGTTAATTTGTGGGTATTGGATGATATATGTTTGGCCCGAGCTGATGTGCTCAGCTAAGTTATGGTAGCACGGGAAGGTGCATGAGGTGCTAAACAATGATTTCAGACTACTTCAGTATAGTTCTCAGCACGTTCTGCAACGACCTGGCCGGTTGTTTTTGGAATTTATGTCCTGTTTCCCCATTAACTGCTTCCCCTAAGTTCATTTATGTTATTTTGGTTTGCCGGGACGTTCGGTGTTAGGATTTGGAGTGTTTTGGGGCACTTAGTCCCTAAATGAGAGCTTAAGAGTCGAAAATTGGTATGTATTCGGAACAGTGTGAAGACGACCTCGGAATGGAAATCTGATGATTCCGTTAGCTCCGTTAGGTGATTTCGGAGTTGGGAGCATGTTCAGAATGTATTTTGGAGGTTCGTAGCTCATTTATGCTAGAAATGCCGAAGTTTGAATTTTTGAAGTTTCCGGTCCGATAGTGCGTTTTTGACCCGAGGGTTGGATCTGAATTTCAGAAGTTACAGTAGCTCTGCCATGTCATTTGGGATGTGTATGCAAAATTTCAGGTCATTCGGGCGAGGTTTGGTTAGGTTTTTGATCGAAAGTGTGTTTTGATGGACTTTGAAGTTCTTAGGCTTGAATCTTTGATTAATTCGTGTTTCCTGCATTGTTTTAGGTGGTTTAAGGATTGGTACAAGTTTGAATGATGTTATGGAATATGTCCGTACGTTTGGTTGAGGTCCCGGGGGCCTCGGGTGTATTTCGGATGCTCAACGGAGCAATTTGAAGTTTGGAAATTTTGCAGAAAAATTGCAGGTCTGAAGTCCTTCTTCGTGTTCGCGAAGAAGACATCGCGTTCACGTAGTGGTAGCCTAACCCTTCATCGTGTTCGCGGCCTCTCCACTGCGTTCACGTAGTATAATCCTGGAGGGGGACCAATTCCCTTATACGCGTTCGCGTACCTGCACCCATGTTCGCGATGGTTTGTCCTTTTCCCCATCGCGATCGTGTGTTTAGCTTCGTGTTCGCTTAGTTCATGAGCCCAGGCCTTCGCATTTGCATCGCTTCCTTTGCGATCGCGAAGGGCATTTTGTTGGCCATTATCTTTTCCTTCTTCGCGAACGCGTGCTCCCTGCCGCGTTCGCGATGCTTTAATGGTCTGAACAGTACTTAACATTTCAAAAACGAGGTTTTGCCATTTTTATCAAAACTCAAGGTTTGGAGCTCGGATTTGGGAGCAATTTCAACGGTTTTTCAAAGGGAATTATTGGGTAACGATTCTCTACTCTCCTATGACTAAAACCCATTGATCTAATCGTGAATTCACCCTTTAATTTAGGATTTTTGAGTGAAAATTGGGTAAAACTTCTTAGACCTAGCTATTGGATTTTGAGGGGACATTTGACCTCCTATTTGGAAGATTATTATATGGTTAGACTCGTGAGAGTATGAGGGTTCTGAAAACGTAAAAATTATTAGATTCCGAGACATTGGTTGGAGGGGCATTTTGATTATTTTACCTATTTTTGCGCCCTAGCTTTAAATTTAGTAGTGGAATAAGTTGTTTCTAATATTATTTACGATGTGTAATTGAATTGAATATATTTGGGCCATTTGGAGTCGGATACTCGTGGCTAAGGCGCAGTTTCTAGTGATATTGAGCTGGTTCGAGGTAAGTGGCTTGTCTAACCTTGTCTGGGCGACCTTTCCCCTTAGGAGTTTTCTTGATATTTGAGTGCCTTGTGCGTGAGGTGACGAGCGCGTACTTGAGACAATTGATGAAATCCCGATTTTTCTTTAAGCTATGGAAAACTTAGTTCTTATCCTTATTTGCCTTGTTCTAATTGGAGTTATGACTTATGCTAGATTAGGAAAATCATGTTTAGCTGATTTGACTGCCTACTTGCTTAAATTATTTATACTGCACTACATGAAGCATGCTAGGCTAGTTCTATTTGTGTTTATCATTTGTACCTTATTCCTTGTTTGTTTTTGGCTGTGATTGTGCATTTACATTGGGACTACGGATGTGGGATTCCGATAGCTCCCCCTCCCTTGTTTGTTTACTTTGGGACTACGGGGTTCGATTCTCGGGAGATCCCCTTGCACTTTTACTTTGGTACTACGGGACGGTATCCCGGGAGATCCCCCTACACACTGATGATTGGACTACGGGACGGTATCCCGGGAGATCTGCTAGAACGTTGAGGAAAGGGCTATAGGACGGTACTCTGGGAGACCCTCGTTGGTATCTTTGACATTGAGTTGTGTTTACTCTGTGATTTACTCTATCCTTGTAGTTATTATTGTTTTTCTTTAACTTGCCTTATTACACCACTGTACTTATTATTTCTATCAGATTTTCCATACTGTTAATTATTGCTATTGTTATATTTTTGCCACAGTAGGGCCCTGAGCTTTCCTCGTCACTACCCAACCGAGGTTAGGCTTGGCACTTACTGAGTACCGTTGTGGTGTATTCATGCCCTTCCAGCAGATGGTTTTCATGTGCAGATCATCCAGGCACTTCTACTCAAGTGCACTATTAGTGAGGCTGGAGGATTTTGCGGACTTCGAGGTAGATCTGCTGCGTCCGCAGACCGACGAGTCTCCCTCTTACTCTATCTTTAGTACTTAGATTTCTCTCTTTCGGTTGTTAGACATTCTGGAGTTTTGGAGCCATACAATATACTTCTGTAGCCTGTGTTGCCCATGAGTATCCGGGTTTTGGGAATGGTTTAAGATTTGTGTGATCGAGTTGTACGTTCCAAGCGACATTCAATACAGTTTCCTCTAGATATTTAATTTGATTTTCTTTATTTGTTTTCTGCAATTATTATGTTTTCTGCAATAATAGGCTTACCTAGTAATCGGGACCAGGTGTCGTCATGACATGTTCACGATTGGTGAACCAGGGTCGTGACAAGTTGGTATCAGAGCTCTAGGTTAATAGGAGTCACGGAACACAGGCCGATTTATTAGAGTCTCGATGATCAGTGCGAAGACGTCTGTATTTATCTACGAGAGGCTATGTAACTGTTTAGGAAAAATCTTCATTTCTTTTGAATTCATTGTCGTGCGATATTTTGACATCAATTCTTAACTTCTATATCTAGTCTCTCACAGATGGTGAGGATGCGTGCTACACGAGAGGACCAGGCACACACGCCCTCTACTACAGCCGTCAAAGGCCGGGGCTGGGGTAGAGGTCGAGGACGCGCACGTGGTGCAGCCACAGGACGTGCGCGAGCCGCCGCCGAGGTACCACCAATAGATTTGACCGATGACCAGGCACCAGGCACACCTACCACTGCTACTACTACTCCAGCGCTCCAGGAGACTCTGGCTCAGTTCATAAGCATGTACACCACCTTTGCTCAGGCCGGGTTACTCCCCCTTACTGCAGCCACATCCCAGGCCGGGGTAGGAGTACAGACTCCCGCCGTCCGCACTCCCAAGTAGCGAGTACAAGTTGAGTAGGATTTAGAGATTATTCCTATACCGCTTGCAGCACCAGTATAGCCCGAGGATGGGTCAGCTGCTTCAGAGTACGAGCAGCGTAGACTATATAGGTTCAAGAAATATGATCCCCTAGCGTTTAGTGGCCTAGCATCAGATGACGCCTTGGGATTTCTGAAGGAGTGTCATCGTATCCTTCGCACTATGGGCACAATGGAGTCTAGCAGGATTTCTTTCACTGCCTTTTAGCTTTGGGGAGCCGCCTATGATTGGTGGCGTACTTATGAGTTAGACAGTGCAGTCGAGGCTTCCTTACTGACTTGGACCCAGTTCTCAAACATGTTTATGAGAGAGTTTGTTCGCCAGAGCCTCAGGGATTCATGGCGCACGGAGTTTGAGCACTTGCGCCAGGGTGCTATGATAGTTTCAGAGTACGCCATCCATTATACCAGGTTTGCCACGCATGCACCGACTTTGGTTGCCATAGTTTGGGAGAGAGTTTGGAGGTTTATCGAGGGTCTTATTCTGCCCATGCAGTCCAGAAGGGCTTGAGAGTTGGAGATGGATATTCCTTACCAGCAGGTAGTGAGCATTGCTATGAGGATTGAGGGTATGCTCGCTAGGGAGTGAAGGGAGAGGGAGGCCAAGAGGTCTTGAGAGTCGGGTCACTACTCTGGTGCCCGTACTCCATCAGCAGGTCGTTATGGTAGAGGTTATTCTAGTCCCTCTGTACATTCAGCTTTGCCAGCAGCCAGCAGTACTCCAGCTCCGCCTATACCTCAGTAGCCTTATTATGCGCCTCTAGTTTCTAGCGCACCTCCTGTGTGGGGTACTTCCAGAGGTCAGTCCAGCAGGCCTATCCCCAGCCAGTCATAGCCACCGCATCTTCCCAAAGCTTGTTTCGAGTGTGGCGATACACGTCATACGGTTAGGGACTGCCCCAGATAGGGGTGTATCTTCATAGACTGCTCAGCCGCAACGGGGTCCTCAGAGTTATCAGGCTATGATTACAGCTCCAGCTATTGCCCAACCTGCCCAGCCAGCCATGGGCGGAGGTCGGGGAGATAGAGGTCGCCCTCGCGAGAGCGGTCGGGCCAGATATATTGTATTCCTGCTTCCACTGAGGCGATTGCCTCCGATTCTGTCATCACAGGTACTATACTAGTTTGTCACAGAGAGGCATCATTTCTATTCGATCCAGGCTCTGCTTATTCTTATGTGTCTCCTTATTTTGCATCGCATTTGGCTGTGCCTCAGAATTCTTTGAGTGCCCCCGTTTATGTTTCCAATCATGTGGGAGATTCTCTTATTGTAGACTGCGTTTACCAGTCATGTCTGGTTACTATTCATGTTTTTGAGACCATGGTGGATCTATTATTACTTCGGTATGGTTGACTTTGATATTATTCTGGGCATGGACTGGATGTCACCCCATCATGCTATTCTTGATTGTCACGCCAGGGCCATGACGCTGGCTATGCCAGGTGTTCCACGTATTGAGTGGACTGGTACTTTAGATCACACTCCTAGTGGAGTTATCTCCTTCCTTAAAGCTCAGTGTATGGTTGAGAAGGGGTGTGCCGCGTATTTAGCTTATGTGAGAGATGTCAGTGTTGATACCCCTTCTGTTGACTCAGTTCTAGTGGTACGAGATTATCCCAACGTGTTTCCAGTTGATCTTCCGGTCATGCCGCCCGATAGAGATATTGATTTTTTCATTCATCTGTTGCCGGGCACTCAGCCTATTTTTATTCCTCCGTATATCATGGGTCCTTCTGAGTTGAAGGATCAATTGCAAGAATTGCTGAGTAAGGATTTTATTCGACCCAGTATTTCACCTTGGGGTGCTCCTGTCTTGTTTGTGAATTAGAAGGATGGTTCTATGCGTATGTGCATTGATTATCACCATTTGTACAAAGTTACAGTGAAGAACCGTTATCCTTTACCTCGTATTAATGATCTGTTTGACCAGCTTCAGGGCGCACAGGTGTTTTCCAAGATTGATTTGCGCTCAGGTTACCATTAGCTAAAGATTCGGGAGCTAGATATCCCGAAGACTTCCATCAGGACTCGGTATGGTCATTACGAGTTCCTTGTTATGTCATTTGGGCTAACCAGTGCCCCAACAACTTTTATGCATTCGATACATAGTGTATTTAGGACTTATCTTGACTCATTTGTTGTTGTTTTTATTGATGACATTCTGGTGTATTCTCGGAGTTGGCAAGATCATGAGCAGCACCTGAGGACAGTGCTTCAGCCCCTGAGTGAGAATAAATTATATTCAAAGTTCTCAAAATGAGAGTTCCGGCTGAGTTTCGTGGCCTTCCTAGTCCACGTGGTATCGAGTGAGGGCAATCGGGTGGATCCGAGAAAGGTAAAGGCCGTGCAGAGTTGGCCCACGCCCTCCTCAGCAATCGAGATTTGTAGTTTCCTTAGCTTGGTTGGTTATTACCGTCGCTTTGTGGAGGGATTTTCATTGATTGCGGCCCTTATGACCAGATTGACCCAAAAGGGTACCCCATTTCAGTGGACAGAGGAGTGTGAGGAGAGCTTCCAAAAGCTCAAGACAGCTTTGACTTCAGCCCCAATCTTGATGCTACCTACTGGTTTGGGATCTTACACAGTTTGTTGTGATGCCTCACGGGTTGGACTTGGAGTGGTGTTGATGCGTCCAGACTGTTCAAGGTACATGAAAATAACTACCTTGTCCACGACCTTGAGGTAGCTGCTATTGTTCATGCCTTGAAGATCTGGCGTCAATATTTGTATGGGGTGCCTTGTGAGATCTATACTGACCATCGGAGTTTGTAGCACTTGCTTAAGCAGAATGACCTGAATATGCATCAGAGGAGATGGTTAATGTTGTTAAAGTACTATGATATTACTATTCTTTATCACCTGGGCAAGGTCAACGTGGTAGCCGATGCCTTGAGTCACCTTGCAGAGAGTTTGGGGAGTTTGGCATATTTACCAGCCTCAGAGAGACCTATGGCGATGGATGTTCAGGCCTTAGCCATCCAGTTTTAGAGATTAGTCCTTTCGGAGCCCAGTCGGGTTCTAGCCTGTGTGGTTTCTCGGTCTTCCCTATTTTATCATATCAGGGAGCGGCAGTATGATGTCTCTCATTTGCTTGTCCTTCAGGACAGGGTCCAGCGTGGTGATGCCAGAGATGTGACCATCGGGGATTATTGAGTATTGAGGATACAGGGCCGGATTTGTGTGCCCAATGTTGATGGTCTTCGACAGTTGATTCTAGTAGAGGCCCATAGTTCACGATATTCCATCCATCCGGGTGCCGCGAAGATGTATCAGGACTTGAGGAAGCACTATTAGTGGAGGCGGGTGAAGAAGGATATAGTTGACTACGTGTCTAGACGCCTCAACTGCCAGCGGGTTAAGTATGAGCACCAACGTGCGGGTGGGTTGCTTCAGCAGATAGAGATCCTGGAGTGGAAGTGGGAGCGTATCACCATGGACTTTGTATCTGGACTCCCACGGACCGTGAAGAAGTTTGATTCTAATTGGGTCATTGTGGATCGGTTGACCAAGTCGGCTCATTTCATTCCTGTGTGTACCACTTATTTATAGGAGCGGTGGGTGGAGATTTATATCAGGGAGATCGTCCGTTTGCATGGTATTCCAATTTCTATCATCTCAGACAGAGGTACTTAGTTTACATCGCGGTTCTAGAGAGTCGTGTAGCAGGAGTTAGGCACTCGGGTGGAGTTGAGCACGGCATTTCACCCCTAGACGGACGGACAGTCTGAGCGCCTATTCAGATCCTGGAGGATATGCTCCATACGTGCGTGATTGAGTTTAGAGGTTCATTGGATCATTTCCTGCCACTGGCAGAGTTTGCTTATAACAACAGATATCAGTCTAGCATTCATATGGTTCCGTATAAGGCTTTATATGGTAGGAGGTGTAGATCTTCGGTGGGTTGGTTTGATCCGTAGGAGGCCAGGCTATTGGGCACAAAGATGGTCCAGGATGCAATAGAGAAGGTTAAGGTGATTTAGGATAGACTCCGTGTAGCCCAGTCCAGACAGAAGAGTTACACGGACAAAAAGGTTCGTGATGTCGCGTATATGGTTGGTGAGCGGGTTCTGCTTCGGGTCTCGTCTATGAAGGGCGTCATGAGGTTTGGAAAGAAAGGGATGCTGAGTCCGAGGTTGATTGGCCCTTTTGAGATCTTGAGGCGAGTTGGGGAGGTTGGTTATGAGCTTGCCTTACCTCCCAGCCTAGCTGGAGTTCATTCGATATTTAATGTTTCAATGCTCCGGAGATATCACGGTGATCCGTCGCACATGTTGGATTTCAGTTCAATCCAGTTGGACAAGGATCTATCCTATGTTGAGGAGCCAGTGGCTATTTTTGACATGCAGATCAGAAAGTTGAGGTCAAAGAACATAGCTTTAGTGAAGGTTCAGTGGCGGGGTCAGCCAGCCGAGGACGCGACTTGGGAGATCGAGTAGGATATGCGCAGCCAGTACCCTCATCTTTTCACTACTTCAGGTATGTTCTCTATGGTCGTTCGAGGACGGACGAAGGTTTAAGTGTAGGAGGACGTAACGATCCGGCCGATCATTTTTGGAATTTACGCCTGTTTCCCCATTAACTGCTTCCCCTAAGTTTATTTCTACTATTTTGATTTGTCGGGACGGTCGGTGTTAGGATTTGGAGTGTTTTGGGACACTTAGTCCCTAAAAGAGAACTTAAGAGTTGAAAAATGGTCCATATTCATAACAGTGTGAAGACGACCTCGGAATGGAAATTCGATTGTTCTGTTAGCTCCGATAGGTGATTTCGGGGTTGGGAGCGTGTTCGGAATGTATTTTTGAGGTTCGTAGCTCATTTAGGTTTGAAATGCCGAAGTTTGAATTTTTGATGTTTCCGGTCCGATAGTGAGTTTTTTATCCAAGGGTCGAATTTGAATTCTGGAAGTTGCAGTAGCTCCACCATGTCATTTGGGATGTGTGTGCAAAATTTCAAGTCATTCGGGCGAGGTTTGGTTAGATTTTTGATCGAAAGTGTGTTTTGTTGGAATTTGAAGTTCTTAGGCTTGAATCTTTGATTAATTCGTGTTTTCGGCATTGTTTTAGGTGGTTTAAGGATTGGTACAAGTTTGAATGATGTTATGAAATATGTCCATAGGTGTGGTTGAGGTCTCGAGGGCCTCGGGTGTGTTTCGGATTCTCAACGGAGCAATTTGAAGTTTTGAAATGTTGCAGAAAAATTGCAGGTCTGAAGTCTTTCTTCGCGTTCGCGTAGTGGTAACATAACCCTTCATCGCATTCGTGGCCCCTCTACCGCGTGCGGGTAGTATAATCCTGGAGGGGGACCAATTCCCTTATACTCGTTCGGGTACCCGCATCTGCATTCGCGTAGGTTTGTCCTTTTCCCCATCGCGATCGCGTGGTCAGCTCCGCGTTCGCTTAGTTCAGGAGCCCAGGCCTTCGTGTTCCCATCCCTTCCTTGACGATCGCGAAGGGCATTTTTTTGGCCCTTATCTTTTCCTTTTTCGCGAACGCGTGCTCCCTGCCGCGTTCGCGATGCTTTAATGGTCTGAACATTATTAATATTTCAAAAACGAGGTTTTTGCCATTTTAATCAAAACTCAAGCTTTTGAGCTCGGATTTGGAAGAAATTTCACGGGTTTATTCAAAGGCAATGTGACGACCTGGCCCGTCATCACGTGAGTTACCGCCCCTTTTCCCTCATATTATGTTTCACTATGATTCAATATCAGTATTTGAGTTGGTTTGATAGAATTGGATTGGTTTTAGATGGAAATGGGACACTTAGTCTCTTAAAGGGGAGCTTGTTTTGGAAAGTTAACTGGAAGTTGACTATTTAATTACAGGGCTCAGATGTGAATTCTGATGATTCGGTTAGCTTCGGGGGATGATTTGTGACTTAGGAGTGTGATCGGAATCGAAATTGGAGGTTCGGTGTTGAATTAGGCTTGAATTGGTGATGTTTGAATTTTGGCGAATTCAGGTTGATCGGTCAGATTTTGATCTGAGGGTCGGAATAGAATTTCGAGAGTTGCAGTAGCTTCGTTAGGTGATTTTGGATATGTCTTCAAATTTTCAGGTCATTCGGACATCGTTTGGTCGGGTTTTTGATTGAATGCGCATTGCGGAAGTTTTGATGAAAACTAGGCTTGAATCCGATGTATTTATTGGTTTTAGCGTCGTTTGACGTGTTTTGAGGTTTGGAACAAGTTTGAATAAGGTTATAGGATGTGTCAGTGTTTTTGGTTGAGGACCCGGGGTCTCGGTGTGATTTCGGGTGGTTAAACGGGAATTTTGGAAGTATGTTGGCCTTCTGGTGTTTCTGCATCTGTGGAAAAGGAGCCGCAGAAGCAGTTCTGAAGATGCAGCGGGATGGTCGCATAAGCGGGCAGGCGTGGCCCAAGGCAATTCCGCATAAGCGGACTAGGGGGTCGCTTCAGCGGGTCCGTATAAGCGGATAATACACAACAGAAGCGGTCTATGGAGGACCGCAAAAGCGGATGCTGAGTCGCATAAGCTGTCCCATGGATTTTTAAGTGATATCGCATAAGTGATCAAATGGTCGCGTGTGCGGGACCGCAGGTGCGGTTATTTGACCGCATAAGCGGAAAACGACCAGGGATTTTAGTGAAAAGTAGATCACGAATTTTAAAAGAAGAGAAAATATTTAGGACTTCGACTAGGGTTGTTCTTGGGTGATTTTGAGAAGAAGATCGAAGGAGCTTCATCATGTAAGAACTATTAGACTCTGAATATGTTATTTTGGTATAAAAACATTGATTAATCACTGAATTTCAAGGATTTAAAGGTTAAAAATGGAGGTTAGGGCTTGAAAACTCAAGAGAGTTTAAATGTGAGTTTTGGAGGGGCAAACGAACTCCGATTTTTGTAAATTTGATATGTATAGACTCGCGGCAAGACAAGGAATCCAGTGATTTAAATTTTGGAATTTTTTGAGAAGTGGGCCCGGCGCTCGGGTTTTACCAACTTCGTGATTTTTAGTATTTTTTGAGTATTTTCAATGGGGTTATGTTTCTTTAGCATATAGTAATGTATTCATTGTGGTTTTGACTAGATTCGACGCGCGAGGAGGTCGATTCAAATGGAAAGGGAATTGCGGACTAGTCTACAGCCGGCTTGAGGTGAGTAATAGATGTAGATGATGACCTGAGGGTTTGAAACCCCAGTATCTCACATTGTGACGTTGTATTGAGGCAAGACACGTACTCTACGGTGAGTGCAGGGTCGTTTGTGGATGGGACTATAGCTTAGTCAGTCCGAGCGATGTCTATACCGTGTTATTGACTAGAAATTGGCTGGTAAACATCCTACTTGGATTGTTATGAACATATTTGGGATGCGTGCCAACTATTTGGATCCCTTAGGGATTATTATCACTGTTGCCATGAAATTGAGCATGTTTCCATGATATCAGTCCTGAGTTAAATACTGTCTAGAAATTATTAGAAATCTTCTAAGGTTTTAATAACTCAAACTATAATACCTGTTAAATGGAACCGAAAATGGTAAACTTGATTGTGCCCGTGTGGCTTGCATGCATATATAACTGGACTGATTGTGGACCGGGTTGCACGCCGCAGCGAATGCTACTATGTCATTGCGCTTGGGCTGTTGGAGCCACTCCGGAGTCTGAACTCCCCACAGTGAGCGCGGGTACCCAATGGATCGGGTTGTATGCCGCAGCGGTCATGTGCATTGCATTGCATTTATACGTTGATATCTATTTGTCTATTTGTCGTTGATTATTGTTATTTCGTCGTTTAATGTGCTAAGTTGTTAGTTTCAACTTTGCATTGTGGTATTTCAGGATTTCTTACTTTTAGTCATTATACATGTCTATTACCACAGAGTTAGAAGTACTCACTTTACTACCTGCACCATGTGTGCGGATTCAGGTATCCCGGAGACTTAGCTGAGCAGTCGCTGTCTTCCAGAGTTTTATCAGAGTTGTCGAGGTAGCTGCCTGACGTTCGCAGGACCCGACTTCTCCCTTTTATTCAATTTTATTTCTGCATTCTAGAGTTATGTATTTTTGAATATTTGTTACTCCGTTGTTTAGAGGCTCTAGACTGGTGACCCCAAATTCTGCTGGGAGTGTTTCGTCGGATATTTCGGTCTGTTCCGTATTGTTTTTATTATAAACATCGCCTTATTATTTTAAACTGTTAAATTCCCTTAAATTGTCAGTAATGAGTTATCAGGTTGGGTTCGTGAGTGATAATTGGTCAGGCTTGCCTAGCTATATGGTTGGGCGCCATCACGACCAAGTTTGGGTCGTGACAATTTGGTATCGGAGCCTAGGTTACTAGACCTCACGAGTCATGATCCGGTTAGTAGAGTCTCGCGGATCGGTACGTAGACGTCCGTGTCTATCCTCGGGAGGCTACAGAACCTTTAGGAAATACTTCACTTTCTTGAAATTCTTGTCGTGCGACTTTGTTGGTCCGAGAACTAAATTTATGCATTCTATTCTCTCGCAGATGGCGAGAACGGGTGCTACCCGACGTGGCGGACGACCACCTTTGGCACCCGCTAGGGGTCGTGGTTGCGGTCGTGGTTGAGGCAGACCAGTGAGGGCAGCACCTGCAGACCCACCAGCTGCCCAGGTTTAGGACCAACCTCCAGCTGTAGATGCTCTAGCAGCACCTGTTCAGGAACCGGTAGTTCCCATTGTGATTCCTGGTCTTTAGGAGGCTTTGGCTCAGATCTTATCCGTCTACACTGGCCTGGCTCAGGCCATATCAGCCACTACTACAGCAGCTTCTTCTCAGACCGGGGGTGGTCAGCAGACCCCCGCTGCTCGCACACCCGAGCAGGGTGTCCAGGGATTGCAGACATCGGGAGTTGCCCCAGTTGCACCAGTTGCTCCAGTTGCACTAGTTGCTCCAGTTGCAGTAGTTGCACTAGTTGCCCCAGTTGCGCTAGTCGCACCAGCTCCAGATTTTGTGGTTCCGGCTATGCCAGATGACGAGCAGCGTCGACTGGAGAGGTTCGGCAGGCTCCAGCCTCCGACGTTCAGTGGTATAGTGGGCGAGGATGCCCAGGGATTTTTGGACAAGTGTCAGCGTATGCTTCGCATTGCAAGGATATTGGAGTCGAGTGGAGTAGCTTTTACTACTTTCCAGTTCTCAGGGACTGCATTTACTTGGTGCGAGGAGTTTGAGAGGCATAGGCCTGTTGGAGTAGCGCCCCTTATTTGGAAGCAGTTCTCCGCTTTCTTTCTGGAGAAGTATGTACCACAGTCTCGCAGGGAGGAGCTGCGTCGTCAGTTTGAGTGGTTAGTTCAGGGGGACATGACTATGACCCAGTATGAGTTGAGGTTTACGCAGCTAGCTCGGCATGCTACTTGGATGATCCCGACTGATCGGGAGAGGATTAGGAGGTTCGTGGATGTCCTCAACTATCCCATTCGCATTTTGATGACAAGAGAGAGGGTTGTGGCCGCCTCGTTTGAGGAGGTAGTTGTTATGGCTCGTCAGATTGAGATAGATCACCGTCGGGAGCGTGAGGAGAGGGAGGCCAAGAGGCCTTGAGGTTCAGGTAGCTTCATAGTGCTCCGTCTAGGGGCCAGTTCCAGCGCAGTAGAGATCGTTCCTTCAGACCTCCTCAGTCAGGTCGCATAGAGTCCAGTGGGGCTTCTTCAGGCCATGGTCACCAGGGTTATCAGTAGGGCCAGTCTTCACTTAGCGCCCTTCCAGCTCGGAGTACTACTCCTGCTTCTTCAGCCTAGGGTTCATCTGCAGCGAGGGGTTCCCTTCAGTCCCCTTCTCCAGCTCCAGCTCATTGCTACGAGTGCGGTGAGTTGGGTCATATGAGGAGACAGTGTCCTCGGCTCCGTAGTAGATAGTACCAGCAGAGGGATCAACCCTCATCTTCTGCTTCTGTTTCTTCAGCACCCACCCAGTCAGCTAGGAGTGGAGGCCGGGTAGCCAGAGGTCGACATAGGGCTGAAGACCGAACTAGCGGTGGTCATGCTCGATTCTATGCTCTTATAGATAGGGGGGATGCCATTGCATCAGATGCCGTCATCACAGGTATTATCTCAGTCTGCCACAGGGATGCTTCTGTCTTATTTCATCCCGGATCTACCTATTCCTATGTATCTTCATATTTTGCTCATCATTTGGGTACGACCCGTGGTTGTCTTACCTTGTCTGTGCATGTATCTACCTCAATGGGCGATACTATTATTATGGATTACGTATATAGATCTTGTCTTGTTACTATTGGGGGTCTGGACACCCGAGTTGATTTATTGTTGTTGGGTATAATAGACTTTGATATGATTCTGGGTATGGATTGGCTATCTCCATACCATGCTATTCTGGACTGTCATGCCAAAACAGTTACCTTGGCCATTTCGGGTATTCCAAGGATTGAGTGGCGAGGTTCGACCGATTATGTTCCCATCAGGGTGATTTCCTTCTTAAAGGCACAACGAATGGTTGGGAAAGGATGTTTATATATTTAGCATTTGTGAGAAATCTTCGAGCTGAGACTCCTAGTATTGATTCTGCGCCCGTTGTGAGATAGTTTCCAGATGTGTTTCCAGCAGACCTGTCGGGCATGCCGCCGGACAGGGACATTGATTTTGGTATTGATCTGGTGCTGGGCACTCAGCCCATCTCTATTCCTCCCTATCATATGGCACCAGCAGATCTAAAGGAGTCGAAGGAGGAGCTTCAGGAACTCCTAGAAAAGGGGTTCATTCGCCCGAGTGTGTCACTGTGGGGTGCACCGGTCTTATTTGTAAAGAAGAAGGATGGCACAATGAGAATGTGCATTGATTACACATAGTTGAACAAGGTGACAGTGAAGAACAAGTACCCACTACCCCGTATTGAGGATTTGTTTGATCAGATTCAGGGAGAAAAGGTATTCTCTAAGATTGACCTCCAATCAAGCTATCACCAGCTGAAGATTAGGGATTCAGACATTATGAAGACGGCTTTCAGGATGAGATATGGGCACTATGAGTTTCTGGTTACGTCATTTGGGCTGACTAATTCCCCAGTCGCGTTCATGCACTTGATGAACAGTGTATTTCGTCCGTATCTGGATTCATTTGTGATCATGTTTATTGATGATATTCTGGTGTACTCGTGTAGCTAGGAGGAGCACACACAGCACTTGAGGGTGGTATTGCAGAGATTGAGAGAGGAGAAGCTTTATGCAAAGTTCTCCAAATGTGAGTTCTGGCTTAGTTCCGTGGCTTTTCTGGGACACGTGGTCTCCAGTGATGGTATTCAGGTTGACCCAAAGAAGATTGAGGCGGTGCAGAGTTGGCCCAAGCCGTCCTCAGCTACTGAGATTTGGAGTTTCCTTGATTTGGCGGGTTATTACCGCCGGTTCATTCAGGGTTTTTCATCTATTGCTTCGCCTTTGACAAAGTTGACGTAGAAGAACGCTCCATTTGTGAGGTCAGATGAGTACGAGGAGAGCTTTCAGAAGCTCTAGTCAGCTTTGAGCACAGCTCCGATACTAGTATTGCCATCAGCTTCAGGTTCTTACACGGTGTATTGTGATACTTCGAGAGTTGGGATCGGCTGTGTATTGATGCAGGAGGGTAGAGTTATTGCTTATGCTTCTCGTCAGTTAAAGCCCCATGAGAAGAATTACCATGTTCATGGCTTAGAGTTGGCTGCTATAGTTCATGCCTTGAAGATTTGGAGGCACTATCTATATGGCGTATTTTGTGAGGTGTTCACTGACCATCGCAGTCTTCAACACTTGTTTAACCAGAAGGAACTTAATTTTAGGCAACGGAGATGGCTTATGTTACTCAAGGACTATGATATTACCATTTTGTATCATCTGGGGAAGGCCAATGTAGTGGCCGATGCTTTGAGCCGAAAGGCAATCAGTATGGTTAGTTTGGCGTTCATTCCAGTTTGGGAGAGGCCCTTTGTAGTTGACGTTCAGGCCTTGGCCAATCGGATGGTTAGGTTAGATATTTCTGAGCCCAGTCGGGTGTTGGCTTGTATGGTTTCCCGATCTTCTTTGTATGGCCGCATTAGGGAGCGCCAATATGATGACCCGCATTTGCTTGTCCTGAAGGACAGGGTCCTACATGATGATGCTACATATGTGACTATTGGGGATGATGGTATTTTGCGGATACAGGGCCGGATTTGCGTGCCCAATGTGGATGGGCTCCAAGAGTTGATATTAGAGAAGGCCCACAGCTCGCGGTATTCCATTCATCAGGGTGCCGCGAAGAGGTACCGGGATTTGAGATAGCATTACTGGTGGAGGAGGATGAAAAAGGATATTGTGAGTTATGTGGCTCTGTGTCTTAACTGTCAGCGGGTCAAATATGAACATCAGAGACCCGGTGGTGTACTGCAGCGGATGGATATTCCAGAGTGGAAATGGGAGAAGATTACTATGGACTTTGTGAGTAGTCTCCCTCGTCCCTCAAAGAAGTTTGATTCGATTTGGGTTATTTTGGATAGGCTAACCAAGTCCGCGCACTTCATTCCCGTGTGTACCACTTATTCTTCGGAGTGGTTAGCGGAGATTTTTATCCGGGAGATTGTACGGTTGCATGGGGTCCCAGTTTCTATTGTCTCAAATAGGGGTACTCAGTTTACTTCCCAGTTCTGGAGGACTTTTCATTAGGAGTTGGGCACACAGATACATTTGAGCACGGCATTTCATCCTTAGAAGGTCGGACAGTCCGAGCGTACTATCTAGATATTGGAGGACATGTTGTGTGCCTGTGTTATTGACTTAGGAGGTTCTTGGGCGGAGTTCTTGCCACTTGCGGAGTTTGCTTACAACAATAGCTATCAATCCAGCATTTAGATGGCGTCGGATGAGGCCTTATATGGGAGACAGTGTAGATCTGCGGTTGGTTGGTTTGAACCTGGCGAGGCTAGACTATTGGGGACAGATTTAGTTCAGGATGCCTTAGAGAAGGTGAAAGTGATCCAGGAGAGACTTCGTACAGCCCAGTCGCTTCAGAAGAGTTATGCGGACCGGATGGTTCGAGATGTATCTTATGTGGTGGGCAAGAGGGTCTTGTTGAAGATTTCACCTATGAAAGGCGTTATGAGGTTTGGAAAGAAAGGGAAGTTGAGTCCACGGTTCATTGGACCTTTTGAGATACTTAGGAGGATTGGGGAGGTGGCCTATATGCTTGCTTTGCCACCCAGCTTGTCAGGAGTTCAACCGGTGTTCCATGTTTCTATGCTCCGGAAGTATGTTGGGGACCTATCTCATGTGTTAGACTTCAGCAAGATCCAGTTGGATGAGGACTTGACCTACAATGTGGAGCCAGTGGCTATCTTAGGTCGTCAGGTTCGAGAGTTGAGATCAAAGAACATAGCTTCGGTGAAGTTGCAGTGGAGTGGTCGGTCCGTGGAGGATGCCACTTAGGAGACCGAGCAGGAGATGCGGAGCAGATATCTTCACTTATTTGAGACTCCAGGTATGTTTCTTGACCCGCTCGAGGACGAGCGTTTGTTTTATTGGGGAGGATGTGATGACTCGACATGTCAACTCGTGAGTTACCCCCCCCATTTCCCTCATATTATGTTTCACTATGATTCAATATCAGTATTTGCATTGGTTGGATAGAATTGGAGTGGTTTTAGTTTGAAATGAGACACTTAGTCTCTTAAAGGGGTGCTTGTTTTGGAAAGTCAAATAGAAGTTGACTATTTAGTTAGAGGGCCCGGATGTGAATTCTGATGATTTGGTTAGCTTCGGTGGATGATTTGGGACTTAGGAGTGTGATCGGAATTGAATTTGGAGGTTCGGTGTAGAATTAGGCTTGAATTGGTAGAATTTTGGCTAATTCCGGTTGATAGGTTAGATTTTGATCCAAGGGTCAGAATGGAATTCCGAGAGTTGCAGTAGCTTTGTTAGGTGATTTTGGATATATCTGCAAATTTTCAGATCATTCGGACATCATTTCATCGGGTTTTTGATTGAATGCGCATTGCGGAAGTTTTGATGAAAACTAGGCTTGAATCCGATGTATTTATTGGTTTTAGCGTTGTTTGACGTGTTTTGAGGATTGGCACAAGTTTGAATAAGGTTATAGGATGTGTTGGTGTTTTTGGTTGAGGTCCCTGAGGCCTCGGTGTGATTTCAGGTGGTTAAACGGGAATTTTGGAAGTATGTTGCAGGTCTGAACTTCTGCCTTCTGGTGTTTCCGCATCTGTGGAAAAGGAGCCGCAAAAGCGGTTTCGCAGATGCGGCGGGATGGTCGCATAAGCGGGCAGGCATGGCCCTGGGCAATTCCATATAAGCGGACTAGGGGGTCGCTTCAGCGAGTCCGCATAAGCGGATAATACACTGCAGAAGCGATCGATGGAGGACCGCAAAACCGGATGCTGAGTCGCATAAGCGGTTCTATGGATTTTTAAGTGATACCGCATAAGTGGTCTAAAGGTCGCGTGTGCGGCACCGCAAGTGCGGTTATTGGACCACATAAGCGGAAAACAATCAGGGATTTTAGTGAACAGTAGTTCACGATTTTTAAAAGAAGAGAAAATATTTAGGACTTCGACTAGGGTTGTTCTTGGGTGATTTTGAGGAGAAGATCGAAGGAGCTTCATGAAGTAAGAACTATTAGCCTCGGAATATGTTATTTTGGTGTAAAAACATTGATTAATCACTGAATTTCAAGGATTTAAAGGTTAAAAATGGAGGTTAGGGCTTGAATACTCAAGAGAGTTTAAATGTGAGTTTTGGAGGGGCAAACAAACTCCGAATTTTGTAAATTTGATATGTATAGACTCATGGCGAGACGAGGAATCCAGTGATATAAATTTTGGAATTTTTTGAGAAGTGGACCCGGGGCTCGGGTTTTGCCAACTTCGTGATTTTTAGTATTTTTTGAGTAATTTCGATTGGGTTATGTTTCTTTAGCATATACTAATTTATTCGTTGTGGTTTTGACTAGATTCGATGCGCGAGGAGGTAGTTTCAAGAGGAAAGGGCATTGTGGACTAGTCTACGGCCGACTTGAGGTGAGTAATAGATGTAGATGATGACCTGAGGGTTTGAAACCCTGGTATCTCACATTGTGACGCTGTATTGAGGCGAGACACGTACTCTACGGTGAGTGCGGGGTCATTTGTTGATGGGACTATGGCTTAGTCCGTCCGAGTGATGTCTATACTATATTATTGATTAGAAATTGGCTAGTAAACATCCTACTTGGATTTTTATGAACATATTTGGGCTGCGTGCCAACAATTTGGATCCCTTTGGGATTATTATCACTGTTGCCATGAAATTGAGCATGTTTCCATGATATCAGTCCTGAGTTAAATACTGTCTCGAAATGATTAGCAATCTTCCAAGGTTTTAATCACTTAAACTATAATACCTATTAAATGGAACCGAAAATTGTAAACTTGATTGTGCCCGTGTGGCTTGCATACATATATAACTGGACTGATTGTGGACTAGGCTGCACGCCGCAGCGAATGCTACTATGTCATTGTGCTTGGGCTGTAGGAGCCCCTCCAGAGTCTGAACCCCCCACAGTGAGCGCGGGTACCCAATAGATCGGGCTGTACGCCGCAGCGGTCATATGCATTGCATTGCATTCATGCATTGATATCTATTTGTCTATCTGTTGTTGATTACTATTTTTTTATCATTTAATGTGCTAAGTAGTTAGTTTTAGCTTTGCATTGTGGTAGTTCGGGATTTCTTACTTTCAGTCATTATACATGTCTATTACCACTGAGTTGGAAGTACTCACTTTACTCCCTGCACCATGTGTGCAAATTCAGGTGTCCCAGAGACTTAGCTGAGCAGTCGCTGTCTTCTAGAGTTTTTTCAGAGTTGTCGAGGTAGCTGCCTGACGTTCACAGGACCCGACTTCTCCTTTTTATTCAGTTTTATTTCCGCGTTCTAGACTTATGTATTTTCGAATATTTGTTACTCCATTGTTTAGAGGCTCTAGACTCGTGACCCCAGATTCTGTTGGTAGTGTTTCGTCGAATATTTCGGTCTGTTCCGTATTGTTTTTATTATAAACATCGGCTTATTATTTTTAACTGTTAAATTCCCTTAAATTGTCGGTAATGAGTTATCAGGTTAGGTTCGTGAGTGATAATTGGTCAGGCTTGACTAGCTATATGGTTGGGCGGTTGGGCGCCATCACGACTGGCTTTGGGTCATGACAGGCAATCACTGGGTAACGATTCTCTAATCTCCTATGACTAAAACCCGTTGATCTAATCGCGAATTCACCCTTTAATTTCGGATTTTTGAGTGAAAATTGGGTAAAACGTCTTAGACCTAGCTATTGCGTTTTGAGGGGGCATTTGACCTCCGATTTGGGAGATTTTTATATGTTTAGACTCGTGAGAGTACGAGGGTTCTTGAAATGTGAAAATTATTCAATTCCAAGACGTTGGCTAGAGGAGCATTTTGGTCATTTTACCTATTTTTGCGCCCTGGCTTTAAATTTAATAGTGGAATTAATTGTTTGCAATATTATTTACGGTGTGTAATTGAATTGAATAGATTTTGGCCATTTGGAATAGGATACTCGTGGCAAAGGCGCGGTTTCTAGTGATATTGAGCCGGTTCGAGGTTAATGGCTTGTTTAACCTTATGTGAGGACCTTTCCCCTTAGTATTTTCTTGATATTTAGGTGCCTTGTGCATGAGGTGACGAGCGCATACCTGAGCCAATTTATGAAATCTCGGTCTTTACTTAAGCTATGGAAAACTTAGTTCTTATCCTTATTTGCCTTGTTCTATTTGGAGTTATGACTTATGCTAGATTAGGAAAAGCATGTTTAGCTGATTTGACTGCCTACTTCCTTAAATTATTTTGACTGCACTACATGAAGCATGCTAAGCTAGTTCTCTTTGTGTTTGTCTTTTGTACCTTATTCCTTGGTTTGTTTTTTGCTGTGATTGCGCATTTACATTGGGACAACGTATGTGGGATTCCGCTAGCTCCCCCCCTGTTTGTTTACTTTGGGACTACGGGTTCGATTACCGGGAGATCTCCCTGCACTTTTACTTTGGGACTACGGGACGGTATCTTGGGAGATCCACTGGACTGTTGAGGACAGGGCTACAGGACGGTACCCTGGGAGATCCTCGTTGGTATCTTTGACATTGAGCTGTGTTTACTTTGTGATTTACTCTATCCTTGTAGTTATTGTTGTTTTTCTTTCACTTGCCTTATTACACCGCTGTATTTATTATTTCTGTCAGATTTTCCATATTGTTAATTATTGATATTGTTATATTTTTGCCTCAGTAGGGCCCTGACTTTTACTCGTCACTACCCAAACGAGGTTAGACTTGGCACTTACTGAGTACCGCTGTAGTGTACTGATGACCTTCCTATGCATTGTTTTCATGTGCAGATCATCCATGTACCTCTACTCAGGTGCACTTTGAGTGAGGCAGGAGGATTTCAGAGACTTTGAGGTAGATCTGCTGCGTCAGCTTACAGACGAGTCTCCTTCTTACTCTATTTTTAATAATTAGATTTCTCTCTTTCGGTTGTTAGACATTCTGGTGTTTTGGAGCCATACTATATACTTCTGTAGCCTGTGTTTCCCGTGAGTGTTCGGGTTTTGGGAATTGTTTCGAATTTGTGTTATCGAGTTGTACGTGCCAAGCGGTATTCAGTACAGTTTCCTCTAGATATTTAATTTGATTTTCTCTATTTGTTTTCCACAATTATTATGTTTTCAGCAATAATAAGCTTACCTGGTCATAGGGACCAGATGCCATCATGACATATTCACGGTTGGTGAACTAGGGTCGTGACACGTTCGAGGACGAACGTAAGTTTAAGTAGGAGATAATGTAACGACCTGACCGGTTGTTTTGAGCCCTAGCGCATCATTCAGCAGTCTGAGGCCATGAGCAGCTTCATTTCAGGTATTGTGACTTGTGCGTGTGGTCGAAATTGAATTTCGGGAAGTCCAGAGTTAATTTGGAAGGAGAATTCTTATTTTGGAAGCTTAAAGCTGAAAGAATGAACTAGGATTGGAATTTTGAGTAAACGACCTCGCAATCGGGATCTGAAGGTTCCAGGAGGTTCGTAGGATGATTTTGGACTTGGTCATGCCCGCATTGAGTTTTGGATAACCTGGGAGTGTTTTGGTGCCTATTGTGGAAGTTGCCATTTTGGAAGAAATTTCATAAGTTTGGTTTGAAGTGCATTTTAGTGTTATCGATGTCCGTATGAGATTCCGAGACTGTGAATAGTTCTGTATGGTGATTCTGGAGTTGGGGGCGGGATCTGAAGTGAATTCGGAGGCCCGAAGGTCATTTTGAAGCCATTTGGCAAAAGATAGAAAATTTATGGTTTTTGACAAGTTTGACCGGAAATGGACTTTTTTATATCAGGGTTGGAATTTGATTCCGGGAGTGGGAGTAGGTCCATAATGTCAATATTACTTGTGTGCGAAATTTGAGGTCAATCGGACATGATTTGTTATGTTTAAACACCGGAAGTAGAAGTTTCAAAATTTTGAAGTTCATAAAGCTTGAATCGGGGTGTAAGTCATGATGTTAGTATTGTTTGATATGATTTGAGGCCTCGAGCAAGTCCGTAATGTTTTGTTGGGATTGGTTGGTAGGGGTACCGGAGGCCTTGGGTGGATTTCGGGTAGTTAACGGATCAAATTTTCAAGTTGAAGAATAGCTAAAGGATCTGGTTGCTGGTGTTTCCACTTCCGCGGTTGGGCAGCCGCAGAAGCGAAAGGGGAGCTGCAAAAGCGATTTATGGTCGAAGGCTCGTGGACCGCAGATGCGGTCAAGGTTCCGCATAAGCCGGACCGCATCTGCGGAAGGTGGATCGCAGAAGCAAAAATGGGAGGTCCAGTGGAAGCCGCAGAAGCGGCTAGTTATCCCCAAAAGCGAAACCACAGAAGCGGACAGTTATCCCCAAAAGCGAAACCACAGAAGCGGTGGACCTTCCGCAGAAGAAAAATTGAGCTGGAGACCAGCGACCGCAGAAGCGGAATCTTTTCCGCAAAATCGGGACCGTGGAAGCGGAAATATTTCCACAGAACCGAAAATACCTGGAGGCAGAAGACTTGGTTTAAATCGGGGTTTTGGCTCATTTCACCATTTTCTCATGGCTTGGGACGATTTTTTGAGAGCTTCAAAGAGGGGTTTCGTCATCTATGTTAAGGTAAGTTACCCCTACTCATTTCCAAGTTAAATACAAGATTATATCATGGAATTAGGCATGAAAATTGTGGGAAAAATTGGGATTTTTTTAAGAAAACCTAGAAACTTGATAAATTGGATTTTACCATGAATTTGAGGATGAAATTAGGAGTAAATTATATATTTGAGCTAGTGAAGCTATGGGTAGTGTATATCTTCAAGAAATTTCGTAATCCGGGTACGTGGGCCCGAGGGCATTTTTGTCATTTCACTAAGCGGAGTTAGGGATTTGTATAATTTGAATTGTTAACAAGTATTCGAGTATATTCTCATTAGTTTTCCATTTTTTGGCTAGTTTCGGAACAATTGGCAACAATTCGAGTCGTCGGGAATTCTTGGAGGCCATTTATGGATCTTCGGAGCGAGGTGAGTCTGCTTTATAATCTTGTGAGGGGGAATTGACCCCATAGGTGAGTTAAATTTGTTATTTGCTCCTATTTATGGGGGTTACGTATGCACGAGGTGACGAGAGTCCGTGCGTAGCTACTATTATGCTATTGTCCGGGTTGTTTAGGACTCAAAAGTATGCAATACTTGGAATATCTATAATCCTATTGACATTTGATTTTCGTAAATCACATCGAATTAATAAATTTATTTCTAAAAAAGGACTTAAGCTTCATTTTCTCAAATTATTAACGAGAATTAGTTTTTCTTGGATAACTGCTCCATGTTGACTTCTTGACTGACTGTCTGTCTGTGATTGTTTATTTTGGAACGGGCCGAACACCTCGGCAGATTAATAGATGCATCTATAGGCATGCTGTCGACCCTCGGTGTAACGACCCGACCGATCGTTTTGAGCCCTAGCACGTCGTTCAGCAGTCTGAGGCCATGAGCAACTTTATTTCAGGAATTTAAATTCAGGAAGATCGGAGTTAAATTTAAATGAAAATTTTGAATTTAGAAGCTTAATGTTGAAAGAATGAACTAGGATTGGAATTTTGAGTAAACAACATCGGAATCGTGATCTGAAGGTTCCAGCATGTTCGTATGATGATTTCGGACTAAGGCGTATGCCCGGATTGGGTTTTGGATAGCCCGGGAGCGTTTTGGCGCCCATTGTGGAAGTTAGCATTTTAAAAGGAATTTCTTAAGTTTGGCTTGGAGTGCATTTCAATGTTATCGATGTATGTTTGGATTCCGAGTCTGGGAATAGCTCCGTATGGTGATTCTGGAGGTGGGAGCACGATTGGAAGTGAATTCGGAGGTCCGTAGGTCCATTTGGAGCAATTTGGCTAAAGTTAGAATTTGAAGGTTTTTGAGGAGTTTGACCGGAGGTTGACTTATTGACATCGGGGTTGGAATTCAATTCCGCAAGTTGGACCAGGTCCGTAATGTCAAATATGAATTGTGTGAAAAATTTGAGGTCAATCAGACGTGATTTGATAGGTTTAAGCATCGGAAATATAAGTTGAAAAGTTCAAAGTTCATTAAGCTTGGATTGGAGGTCGATTGATGATTTTAGCGTTGTTTGATGTGAATTGAGGCCTCGAACAAGTTCGTAATGCATTTTGGGATTTGTTGGTAGGTTTGGTTGAGGTCCCAGGAGCCTCGGGTGGATTCCGGGTGGTTAACAGATCAAAAATGGAATTTTTGAAGAGCAAAGGCTGTTGGTTGCTGGTATTTCTGCTTCTGCGGAAGAGGGACCGCAGAAGCGGCCCCGCAGAAGCGGTTTTTGGTTTGGGTTGCAAGATCCGCAGATGCGATTTCTTTTTCGTAGAAGCAGACCGCATCTGCAAGCAGAGGGCTGCAGAAGCAGAAAGGCTGTGCATGAGGGGGAGCCGCAGAAGCGGCGCATATTCCGCAGAAGCGAGCCAAGGGCCGCAGGTGCGAAAAAAGTCTGGTGGCAGTGAGTTGTTTTAAAAATCGGATTTTGGCTATTTCTCTCATAATTTTCATGGCTTGGGCGATTTTTGGGGAGCTTCAAGAGAGGGTTTTCATCATCAATGATAAGGTATGTCATCCCCACTTATTGTGAGTTAAAAACATCAACAATGTATGGATTTAAGCATGAAATCTTGTAGAAATATTTGGGGTTTTGGTAGAAAGACCTAGAAATTTTAATTCTTGGAATTTAGCCATGATTTTGAGCATGGAATTAGGAGAAAATTATATATTTGAGTTCCTAAGGTTATGGGTAATCTTTATCTTCGAAAATTTTCAAATTCCGCGCATGTGGGCCTGAGGGCATTTTTGTCAAATTTTTGCTCGGGTTAGGAATTGTCCTAAATTGGATTAGAATGAGTATCTTAGTGTATATTAATGGAATTATGTGATTGTTGGATAGTTTCGGAGCATGGTGCATCAAGTAGAGCCTTCGGAAGAATGTAAAATGCCGGTTATGAGTCTTCGGAGCGAGGTGAGTCTCCTTTCTAATCTTGTGAGGGGAAATTTGCCCCATAGGTGAATTAAATTGGTTATGTGCTTCTATTTGTGGGGGCTACGTACGCACGAGGTGACGAGAGTCCGTGTCGTAGCTGCTATTATGTTATTATCGGGGTAGTATAGGACCCAAAACCATGTTATGCTTGAGTAAATTATGAACTCATTGATGACTTGGATTGTTTAAATCACCTTTGATTAATAAACGAATTTAAAAAGAGATTAAACATCATTTCCTGAATTGTTAAACTGAGAATTTGCTTATTTGGATAATCACTCTTCGATAAAATTCTAATTGGCTATCTAAGCATGTATCTTACGTGTACCCGCGTCGCATAGATGACTCGCGAGCGGGGTAGTAAATCACATTAAATTAATAAATGGATTTCTAAAGAGACTTAAGCTTCGTTTTCTCTAATTACTAAAGAGAATTGGTCTTTCTTGGATAATTGCTCCACATTGAATCCTTGAATGATTGTTTGTCTTTGTGTGTTTATTTTGAACCGGGCCGAACACCTCGGCAGATTAATAGATGCATCTATAGGTGCACCGTCGACCCTTGACAAGTGCACATTTATTTATGTTGGATCAGGCCGTCGCCTCGGTACAATTTGCGCATGCTAGTATTGCTGCCTGGACTTATTTAAGTTGTTACATGCCTCACTCTGGCTCGAGATCATCTTGTTAATAATGAAAAGAAATCTTGGAATGTTTCCTATGAACAAATTACGTGTTTACTTGTTTCCTCTATTTTGATGAAAATCATGTTAGAAAATAAATTCACTGTTTGATATGTATATTGAGAATAAATAACCGTTGGACCATTAGAGTGTGTCAAAGCTGACCATCTCGTCTCTACCCCTTCGGGATTAGGTGGGACACTCACTGAGTACACGTTGATTACGTACTCATACTACACTTCTGTGTATTTTTGTTGCACAGGTATATATAGCTCTAGCCGCCTATTGGGCGTAGCAACATGGATGATGCTGGGACTAGGTAAGCTGCATCATTGAGGTGACCGCAGCTGGAGTAGTTCCTTCCAATGTATGTATTTACTTTCCAGCCACTATATTCCGGGGGGGATGTTGTATTTTTATTTCCCCTACTAGTAGTCGCTCATGTACTTGTGACACCGGGTTTCTGGGATGGTTTATAACGGATTTGTACTAATTGTTATTATTTAAATTTTAATTCGAATAGTGGACTTTTATTTATAAAAATGGAAGGAAAAACCTTAGATTTTCAAAAGTATTAAAGAGGGATTAATTGATAAGTTAGTTGGCTGGCCTGACAGAGGTGTCTGGCGCTACCACGATGTGATGACCCAGCCCGTTGTCACGTGATTTACCGCTCGTTTTCCCTTTATTGTGTTGCTTCATGTTTCTATAACAGTATTAGAGTCTATCGGGTGTAATTGAATTGAATCTGGTTGAAAATAAGGCATATAGCCTCTTAGAAGGGAGTTTGTTTCAGAAAAGTCAATCGGAAGTTGACTATGTGGTTAGAATGCTCGGATGTGAATTCCGGTGGTTCGGTTAGCTTCGGGAGGTGATTTGTGACTTAGGAGTGCGATCGAAATTGAATTTGGAGGTCCGGTGTAGAAAAAGGCTTGAATTGGCAAAGTTGGAATCTTGGCGGAATCCGATTGATAGGTGAGATTTTGATCCGGGAGTCGGAATGGAATTCCGAGAGTTGCAGTAGCTTCATTAGGTGATTTTGGATATGTCTGCAAATTTTCAGGTCATTCGGACGTCGTTTGGTCGGGTTTTTGATTGAATATTGGTTTCGGAAGTTATAGTTGAAACTTAGGCTTGAATCCGTCATGATTTGATGATTTTCGTGTTTAAGGATGTGTTTTTATGATTGGAACAAGTTCGTGTGATGTTTTGGAGTAGGTTGGTGGTTTTGGTTGAGGTCCCGGGGGCCTCAGGGTGATTTCGGGGGTTCAAACGGATCATTTTTGGTTAAGTCTAAAGCCAGTTTTGCTGTCATAAATTGCAGAGAGATAAGGCATCGCGTTCGCGTGGGTGATGGACGCGAACGCGTAGAAGAAAATTGAGGGACTAAGAATTTGGCCTACGTGTTCGCGAAGGGTGTGATGCGAACGCGTAGAGGAAGAAACTAGAGGTCCGCGTTCGCGAGCGGGTTTACGCGTTCGCGAAGAAGGAACTTGGTGGCCAGTATTTTTGTTGTACGCGATCGCGCAAGGGTTGTCACGTTCGCGTGGGTCCAGGTGTTTGTGCATCACTATCGCGGGCAGGGGATCGCGTTCGCGTAAGAGGATTTTAAAGTTTTAAAAGATTGCCCATCGCGTTCGCGTGGGCTATGTCGCGAACGCGATGAAGGAAATAATAGGTCGGGCAGATCAGTTAAATATCATTTCAGACGCGAGCAAAACCCATTTCTTCCATTGTTGGGCATATTTTGGAGCTTTTGGACGAGGGAGTAAGAGATTTTCACATAGATTTCGATTGGAGGTAAGTCTTACGGACTAATTACGTGATTTTATCCTAGAATCTTCGTCTAAATAACTAAAATTGGGGTGTGAATTGGAGAAGTTAGGGCTTGGTTTTGGGTTTTGAAAATTTGGAATTTGAAGGGGCTATTGGACTCCGATTTTGATAAATTTTATGTGTATGGACTCGTGGCGAGACGAGGATTTTGAAAATGTGAATTTCATAATTTTTCGAGTAGTGGGCCCGAGGCTCGGGTTTTGGCAACTTCGTGTTTTTGGGTGTTTTT
>MU689001.1:39741-71373 GCA_026770625.1 Nicotiana glauca | reverse complement strand
AATATATATATATATATATATATATATATATATATATATATATATATATATATATATATATATTAAATTTGTTTTATAATATATAATCTCTTTTAATAGGTATACAAAAACCTCAAAATACTGAGCTCAGGGATCGATTGAGTAATAAAGTTTCAACAGAAAGAAGGAAAAGAATCGAACTGCAGTTAATTAAATGGAAGTGGTATGCCAGTGACTTTAGGAAGATATCATGGTAGGCAAATCTTTTACAGAATATCAATTCTTTATCTTGATCTCCCATTAGAAAATGAAAAGAACATATTAAATGGATTAATTTAAGCTTCAGTACATGCAGGCATTAACGAAAGGAGTTAGGTACCTTGTAAATGTAGCAAAAAGGGAGAATCTCTAATTAGGTAATGCCACTTTCCACTTAAAAGGCGTTGAGGGCCTTTTTATTTTATATATAATAAATATGCATCTGAAAGGTCTTCGAAAACTCCACCATGAAATCCTAGGTTTATTACTCTGATCTCTCACCCTAAACTTGCATGATTTAAGATCTAATCATGATTACTTTGTATTTTTATGGAAAAGGGACAGCTTACATGTGAAGAAATGATATTTTGGTTGATCATAACTAAAGGATCGTTTGGTGTGTGTCTGTGTGTTGTTTGGAAAAAGATTAGTTGACCTAATTAATCTATATTTTCTATTGGCTGCAAATGCGAGCTTTGCTGTAGCCTGTAGGCAGGCACAGCCTCCTTGTGAAGTAAGATAACGTTGAGTTGTAAATTAGGCTTTTGTACAACTATATATATGAAGCTCATCACTCTTGACATATGCATTTTAATTTGAGATTGACGTCTATAGACCAACAATATAGAAGAATTTTTGTACGTTTAAATCATTTAAAAGATAATTATATGTGACTATCCATAATAAATGAGATTAATAATTTAAAAAATTAAAACAAATAACATGCTACTATAAAAGGTGGTGGCCTGATGTAGTAATGCAAAAAATTTATATAAATTATACGTGTATATTGGGGCGGATTCAGTTCAATAGCTACGGGTTCCGTGAACCCAGTAGCTTTTGTCTAGAACCTGTATTTGTATTGAAAAATTCATTAAATATATAAGAATATTTAGTTTGAAACCTAATCCGTTCCTCAAGTTAATATTGTATATTAGCTCAAATTTTATAGGAACTCGTAAACTTAAATTTTCGAATCCGCCTATGCGTGTATATCTGTTCAATGTAGTCGCAAACTCTAACAACCTCACTGATGATCTCCTGTTATAAATGTCCCGTCGGTGATTTAATTTTTCTTTTTCCGGAAAAATGAAGGAAAAAAAAAGGCAAAGAAAGTGGACAAATTGATGAATTTTCAGGAAAAAGAAACTTGCACTTTTAGCTAACTAGAGCGTACGTCAATTAGCTGGCTAAAAAGCGCCGGCAAATTTAAAATTTTAAAATTCAATCATTGTCCTGTTTGTTATAAATATATATTATGAATGTTTATTTAGTACTCAATTGTAAATAAACTTATCGAAGAAGTTTATTCATATGGTATTTCGCCGTAAGTATGTTTATCTATTTAACATTCTGTCGGAAATAAGTCTCTCGAAGAAATTTATCATTTTGGTACTCCATTATGGATTATCTATATCTGGTACAATAGCAGCCTACAAGCAACCTACAAGCAGCTTACACGGCAGCTTGCAGTAGCAGCTTACGCATCAGCTTGCAGTAGCATCTTACACAGCAGCTTCCTTTCTTCTATAACTAGAGGAGATTTCAGTTCATTATGTACGTCAGATTGAAGTTGAATAATATATCAGTTTCTCTCTATATTTGTCTTTACTTTACAGTCTTTATTTTATAATACGTTATCAGCACGAGACTCTACTATCTCGAGCAAATACTTTGAAAGTATCAGAGAAGATGGATAATCCTCAAATTATGTGGATCAAAGACCAATCAGGAAGATATTTGTGTAATTGATAGTGGAACAACTCATGCCATATTCAAGGATCGAAAATATTTTTCTTATATAAATAAGAAAAAAGCAAATGTTTCAACAATTTCTAAAAATATATGTTTGATTGAATGCTCGGGAAGAGCCATTATATTTATGTCTAAGGGAACAAAATTTATTATAGACAATGTATTGTTCTCCTCCAAGTCCCGAAAAAGCTTATTGAGTTTTATAGATATCCGCCAAAATAGGTATCATATTGAGACAATGGATGAAATGAACGTGGAATATCTTTGTATTACAAAGAATATTTCTGGCCAAAAATGCATTGTAGAAAAGTTACCAACTTTATCTTCTGGCTTATACTATTCAAAAGTTAGTACAGTTGAAGCACACTCTATCGTAAACCAGAAGTTTACGGATTCAAATACTTTTATGCTTTGGCATGGCCGTTTGGGCCATCCTGGATCAATAATGATGAGACGAATTATAAAAAATTCAAGTGGGCATCCATTAAAGAACCTGAAGATTCTTACAAATGATGAATTTTCCTTTGATGCTTGTTATCAAGGCAAAATAATCACTAGACCATCACCAATGAAGGTTGGCATTGAATTCCCTACCTTTTTAGAGCGTATGCATGAGGATATATGTGGACCTCTTCACCCACCAAGTGGGTTGTTTAGACATTTTATGGTCCTAATAGATGTATCTTCAAGATGGTCTCATGTGTACCTGCTATCATCTCGCAGCCTAGCGTTTGCAAAGCTACTAGCCCAAATAATTCAATTAAGGGTGCAATCCCAAATTATCCGATAAAGGCTATTCTTCTTGATAATGCTGGAGAATTCTCATCTCAAGCGTTTGATGATTATTGTCTATCAGTTGGGATAAAAGTTTAACATCATGTAGCTTATGTTCATACTCAAAATGGCCTTGCAGAGTCATTTATTAAACGCCTGCAATTGATAGCAAGACCACTACTTATGAAAATAAAATTGTCCACTACTATTTGGGGCCATGCTATCTTGCATGTAGCATCATTTATTCGTCTCAGATCGACATATTATAATAAATATTCTCTGTCATAACTAGTTTTTGGTCATGAACCAAATATTGCCTATCTACGAATTTTTGGATCCGCTGTATATGTGCCAGTAGAACCACCACAATGCAGTAAGATGGGCCCACAGAGAAGGTTAGGAATATATATTGGGTTTGAATCACCCTCTATTATTTGCTATGTTGAACCATTGATGGGAGATTTATTTACTGTTCGATTTGCAGAATGTCGATTTGATGAAACAAATTTCCCACAATTAGGGGGATAGAAAAAGGAAATCAAAAGAGAAATTACGTGAAAAGTTTCATCATTATCTCACTTTGATCCACGTACCCCTATATGTAATTAGGAGATCCAGAAGATTATCCATTTACAGAATGTAGCAAATCAAATGCCAGACGCATTTACTGATTTGAAAGGATAACTAAGTCACATATCCCTGCAGAAAATACGCATATCCTAATTGATGTTCCAACAGGACCATCTACTAGCATGAGAGCTAGTGAACCCAAAGCATGCCTGAATCGTGGTAGCCTTTGGGTTCTAAGGATCGAAATCCTAGAAACAAAAAATCGACAAATGATCCAAATAATATTATGAAGGGATCTCCTGAACAAACCCAAAATTTTATTAGTTCTGAGATTCCTCAAGGAATCAGTGAACCCGAGACTCAAGTGAGTGAGGAACTTTTAATAAATTCTACTAGTGATGATATTAATTTAAATCGATTTGATATAATGGTAGATAATATTTTTGCATATAATGTTGTACTTAACATTATGCAATACAGTGAGAATCTTGAACCCCAATCTGTCGAAAAATATTGACAAAGATCTTATTGGATAAAGTAGAAGAGGCAATTCAATCGGAATTGAAGTCACTTGCTAAAAAAAGAGGTCTTTGGACCAGTAGTCCAAACACCTGCTGGTATACAGCTAGTTGGTCATAAATGGATTTTTGTGCGAGAAAGAAATGATAAAAACGAAGTTGAGAGATACAAGGCTCGCCTTGTCGTACAAGGATTCTCACAACGACCTAGAGTCGATTATGAAGAAACATATTCACCTGTTATGGATGCCATAACATTTCGATATCTCATCAGTTTAGCCTTACGTGAAAGGCTTGAAATACATCTAATGGATGTAGTTACAGCTTATCCATACAGGTCACTTGATAATGAAATTTACATGAAAATCCCTGAAGGATTTAAAATGCCTGAAGCATATTCAAAATTTCGGAAAATGTACTCAATCAAATTACAAAGACCTTTGTATGGTTTAAAGCAATCTAGGCGCATGTGGTATAATTTCCTCAGTGAATATTTGTTGAAAGAAGGTTATACAAATGATGTTATTTGTTCATGTATTTTTATAAAGAAAATGGCTTCAGAATTTGTTATGCTTGCTGTTTATGTTGATGACATAAATCTTGTTGGAACTCCAGAAGAGCTCCAGAAGGCAATTGAATATCTTAAGAAAGAATTTGAGATGAAAGATCTTGGAAAGACAAAACTTTGTCTTGGTCTGCAAATTAAACATTTAGTAGACGAGATCTTTATCCATCAATCTGCCTATACAGAAAGGGTCTTAAAATATTTTTACATGAACAAATCGCACCCATTGAGTACACCAATAGTTGTTGATCACTTGAAGTGAATAAGGATTTGTTCCAACCTCCAGAAGAGGATGGGGAACTCTGTGGTCCTGAAACACCCTATCTCAGTGCAATTGGTGCACTAATGTATCTTGTTAATGCTACAAGGCCTGCCATAGCATTTTCTGTTAATTTACTAACAAGATATAGTTCTTCTCCTACACAGAGACATTGGAAAGGAATTACGTATTTATTCCGATATTTAAAGGGAACTCTTGATATGAGTTTATTTTATGCTAACATAGATAGGGAAGATCTAGTTGGTTATGCAGATGCAGGTTATTTAGCTCAATCTCAAGCCGGGTACGTATTTACATGTGGAAGTATTGTCATATCATGGCGCTCTACAAAGCAATCTATTGCTGCTACTTCTTCAAATCATGCTGAGATAAAAGCTATTCATGAAGCAAGTAGGGAATGCATATGGTTGAGATCAATAATTCATATTATTCGAGAAAAATGTGATTTGGTATGCGAGAAAAGACCCACAATTGTATACGAAGACAATGTTGCATGCATAGCACAATTAAAGAAGGGAATTTATAAAAGGAGATAGAACGAAGCACATTTCACCAAAATTATTCTACACACGATCTTCAGAAAAATGGTGACATTAATGTAAAATAAATCCGTTCAAGTGACAATCCGATAGATTTATTCACTAAATCTTTGCCAACTTCAACTTTTGAAAAGATGGTATACAAGATTGGAATGCGGCGACTCAAATATTAAAAACAAGGTTTTCATCAGGGGGCGTAAAATACGCAATGTACTCTTTTTTTCTTACTAAGTTTTTTTCCCACGGGGTTTTCCTTATAATGTTTTTAATGAGGCACCTAGCAATGCGTATTACTAAATGTGCGTATTCTTTTTCCTTCACTAGGATTTTTTCCATTGGATTTTTTCTAGTAAGGTTTTAATGAGGCACATTATTTTTTAATGAACATCCAATGGGGAGTGTTATAAATATATATTATATTATGGATGTTCATTTAGTACTCAGTTGTAAATAAGCTTATCCATATGGGACTCCACCGTAAATATGTTTATCTATTTAGTACTCTATGAAAATAAGCCTCCTGAAGAAGCTTATCAATTCGGTACTCCGTTATGGATAAATAATATCCCCGTTAGAAAATTATCTATATATCTGGTACAAAAACAGTTTACAAACAACTTACAAGCAACTTACACGGCAGCTTGTAGTAGCAGCTTACAAGCAACTTACAAGGAGCTTACACAGCAACTTACAAGCAACTTATGCAGCTTACATAACAGCTTCCTCTCTTCTATAAATAGAGGAGATTCTAATTCATTGTGTACATCAGTTTGAAGTTGAATATTATATCAGTTTCTCCATACTTGTCTTTACTTTACAGTCTTTATTTTATAACACTATTTTTTTTCCAGCCATTGCCCTAATCATTTTATCGAATATATACTACTCCCTTCGTTCCACTTTAAGTGAGTTTTTGGCTGTTTTCACACATATTAAGGAATCAAGCTTTTAGCATTAATTAACAATATAATTGACCATATTAATATTAATATGTTCATTGGAAATACAATAAAAGATACTCCTAGGCTCTTTACTTCAAGGGCAGCTTTGAAAAATAAAAGTTAATTTTTTTATTTATATTTAAAAATCAAATGTTATGAATCACAGAAAAGGGCCAAAAATACTTAAAGTGGACCCGAGGGAGTACTGACTTCTTATAAACATAAGAAAAAATTGACAAAGTTGCATGTCATGGAAACGAACATTAAAATGGTCCATATTTTGACCTCATACCTTAAGGTAGAAAAGTGGTGTTCTATAAAATAAATCTTCTTGCTAAATGATAGTAAAAATGATATCTTCAATTTGGGTTGTATTATATTTAGAACGGAAAAGGTCCGAATTCCCCCCTGGACTTTACGATAAGGTTTATATATAATCTTCGTTAAAAGTTTGCCCATATCCAACCTTGTCGTTATACTATTGGCCCAGATACCCCCTTTATTTTAAACGGAGCCAAATACCCCTCCTGGACTTTACAATAAGGTCTATACATATAATCTTCGTTAAAAGTTTGGTCCATCACCAAATTTTATTCGGAAAAGGGCCAAATACAGCCCTCTACTTTAAAATATTATTTACTTGTACCCTTCGTTAAAAAAAATTACAAAAATCATTTTTTTAACAAAATATTTTTTTTGTTAAAACATATTTGTAAAAACTGGAAAAAAAATGTAAAAACAGAAAAAAATTATTTTTATTTTTTAATAAAATATTTTCGTTTTTTAAAAACTGAAAAAAATATTTTCAACAAATTATTTTGCTTTTGAAAAATGTTTTTTTCTTCATTTTTCAGTTTTTTTAAAGATTTTTTTTGTAAAAACTGGAAAAATAAATTTGTAAAAACTGATTTTTTTTTTGGTAAAAACAGAAAAAAATTCGTTTTTAACAAAATATTTTTGTTTTTTAAAAATCGAAGAAATTATTTTCAACAAAATATTTTCAGTTTTTACAAAAAAAATATTTTGTTAGAAAAACGTTTTTTGCAATTTTTTTTTAACGAATGGTACATGTAAACAATATTTGAAAGCAGAGAGGTATATTTGGCCCTTTTTCGAATAAAATTTGGTGATGGGCCAAACTTTTAACGAGGGTTATATATAGACCTTATCGTAAAGTCCAGGGGGGATATTTGGCTCCGTTTAAAACAAATGGGATATCCGGGCCAATAGTGTAACGGCAAGGTTGGATATGGGCCAAACTTTTAACAAGGTTTATATATAGACCTTATCGTAAAGTCTGTTGGACCTTTTCCTATATAGAATTGATCAGTTAAAATTTCATGGTATAGCCAGTTTTCACACTGGTCAATGAAAAGTAGCCAGCGTTTACCAAGTCAATGAAAAATAGCCACTTTTTTGCTGCAACAAGACCGGTCCAGTATAATATACGGGAGTTCTGGTGCATTTATGTGCGAACTCCAGCATATTATGCTGGACCAGTATACTTTGCTAACTCCTGTAAAATTTGCGGGAGACTGGAGCACCAGTGCTCCAAACTTCAGTATATTATACTGGACAATTATACTTGCTGGAACTCCCATAAAATTTACTGGAGTTCCAGCATAATTATGCTTGAGCTCCCGTAAAATTTGCGGGAGTTCCAGCATAGTTATCCTGGAACTCCCGTAAAATTTACGGGAGTTCAAGCATACTTATGCTGGAACTCTAGTAAAATTTACGGGCGTATTTTTTCGGATTTTGAATAGTGTTTTCGCTCAGATTTAAAGTGGCTAAATTTCGATGACTTTTGAAACTTGACTATTTTTCAATGACCAGTGGTAAATCTGGCTATTTTTGAATTTCTCCCAATTGATCATGTAGAGTCTACATAGTCGGGATAATATATTATTAACAAGCAATCTCACTTCCATTAACCTGAGACTTTATTTTATTCGTGTATCTTTGAACTTACATTAACAAGTTAATACGAGTCAAAATTTGCTTTCTCCTCTAAATTAAACTAGATCTAACAACAATAAGAGCAAGTGACAAGAAAGTTGGTCAGTGCAAATATTAATTGTTTAAACTTCAAAGGTCAATTAGCGGTTGTCTTTGGCTCTTTGCTGAACTGCTCGCTTTTTTGTTTCTTTTTTATAGCATACCTTTCCTAGTCATAAAAGAAGCTTTTCAGTTGAATCACTGTTTTTGACTGTCTCCTTTTCAATCTCTCCAATACTAGATTCACCAAACTACACAACCGATAGTATGGTAATATTGTTTTTTCTTTCCCGGCAACTTTTACAATAAGTTTTTGTGACGACCCAAAGGGTCATCCCCCGTTTTCTCTCTTTTTCGCGCTTTCGAGGCCTTGAAAACCTCATTTTTTATTTTTTCGATTTGCGTGCGCAGTCCGAGCGCGTAGCCCAAAAGCTTAAATATGAATTCTGTGTGAAAAATCATGAATTTTGATATTAATATTATTAAACTTGACTTTTGTCAATATTTTGGGTAAATAAACCCAGACCCGTGATTGGACGGTCCCGGAGGGTCCGTAGGAAAATATGGGACTCGGGCGTATGCCCGGAATCGAAATCCGAGGTCCCGAGCCCGAGAAATGAATTTTTCAAAGAAATTATTTTTCTAAAATTATTAAGGAAATCGGAAATGAAATTTGATTAGAAGACTATGGTATCTGGCTCGTACTTTGGTTCCAACGCCCGGTACAAGTTTTATATATGTTTTAAGCACTTTCTGTAAAATTTGGTTGAAATTGGACGTCATTTGACGTGTTTCGGACCTAAATCTCTAAAAATGAAAGTTTATGAAGTTTGATGAAAAAGTGATGATTTTGAGGTTTGATTCCTCGTTTTTGATAATATTTTGGCGATTTGATCACACGGTTGAGTTCGTAGGATATTGTCGAGTTAATGTGTGTGATTGGTTAGGAGCCCCGAGGGCTCGGGAGTGTTTTCGGAGGTGTTCGGAATGGTTTTGAACTTAGTAAAAAGTTGCAGAAAATCTGATATTTTTGCTCAGGGATTTCCTTCTTCGCGATCGCACTCTTCCCCTCGCGTTCGCATAGCTTTGAGTCCTTCATTCTTCGCGTTCGTGTTCGCATTAGTGCCCTCGCGAACGCGTAAGGTTATTTGACCACGAGGTCCCAACTTCACTTCCTTCTTCGCGTTCGCGTGCACACCACCGCGATCGCGAACCTTTGCTGCTTCCTTCAACGCGCTCGCGTACCTTCTCATGCGTTCACGTAGGCCAGACCCAGGATCCCGACCCTTTTCCTTCTACACGATCGCGACTTACCGTCCACGTTCACGATGCCCTTTATGATAACCCTTCGCGAACGCGATCCCCTTCCCGCGAACGCGAAGGGCAATTTTTCCCAGTGATTTTAAATACCCAAAACAGAACAGTGACGGGATTTTTCTCTTAAAAATACACGAACTCATCTTCTCCACAGTCCATAGGCAATTTCTAGAGCTCTTCTTCACCAAAGCTTCTTGTAATCTAGGGTTGAAATTGTGGGAATTGGGTAGAGTTAGGATTTTTTAATTTTCTTTGATTTAGACCTCGTTTTGGGGTCGAATTTGAAAATAAATTATATATCCAGGCTCGTGGGGGGAAAGGGCGATATGGAGTTGGTTCGAACCTCATATTTTGACCAAGCGGGACCGGGGGCGATTTTGGAAGTTTGGGAAGAAAGCTTAGAAATCTATATTAGGCATTGGGTTTGATTTGTTTAGCTATTATTGATATTGTAAAGTCGTTATTTCATAGAATTGATTGAGTTGGAGCCGAATTCGAGAGGGAAAGCGGTCGTTGTGGATTGATTTAGCCGTGGGAGTTGAGGTAAGTGTTTGATCTAACTTTGGCTTAAGGGAATATGATTAGAGTATTGTTTGCTAATTGCTAATTGTCGAGTACGGTGTATAGGCATGGTGACGAGTATCTATACACTGGTGTCTAGCACGACCGTGAGTCCATATTTATGCTTATTCTAATTTTGTTGTGACTCTTCCTTGTGTAATTGATGATGTCTATATAATGTGAAGAGTATGAGAAAGAACTATGATTTGTGAACTCTTTGGAGCGTTGGCTCGAACGATAAAGTAATTATTGAGTAAGAAATGAAAGAAAGAGAAAGAAATGTGATTATCCCTTGCCGGGCTGTATTCGTATATTGTTGTTCCCTTGCCGGGATTTAACTGTTTACTTGTGTTTCCCTTGCTGGGACTGTTATTATTGTTTGTCTATCTCCTCGCCCCATTGATTGTGATTGTTGCTTGGGTGAGGAAGAGTGATAAAGCACGAAGGTTGATGCCTGCACGATTTGTGTTGAGGATATGTTAATGCACGAAGGAACATTCCGTGCAATGTTTTGATTATTAATGCACGAAGGAACATTCTGTGGCATGTTTTGATTATTAATGCACGAAGGAACATTCTGTGCCATATTTTGATTATTAATGCGCGAAGGAACATTCCGTGCTCTGATTTGATTGTTTTGGTGAAAACGAGGGTAAAAGCGCGAAGGATGGTGCCGTGCAAATTGTTGAATTTCTACTCTCGTTGATATTGCAGTTGTTCATTTTCACCTTTTATTTGTTGGTTTTTGTTATCCGGATTGTTGCATCCCCTATAGCATGCTCCCCTCCCTCTTGACTTGTTAAATTTCTGTATTCTCTTATATATATATATTGAACTGCACAGGTTGGTTTTGGTAGTCCTGTCTAGCCTCGTCACTACTTCGCCGGGGTTAGGCCAGGCACTTACCAACACATGGGGTCGGTTGTGCTGATGCTACACTCTGTGCATCTTTTTACACAGATCACGGAGCCGGAGCAGCTTTTGGACAACAGTAGGAGTTTTGGGAGTTGACTTCAGTCCAGAGATCCCGAGGTAGCCTTGCTGGCGTCCACATGGCCCGTAGTCTCTTCTATCTCTACTTCAGTTTGTTATCCTTTGTACCGGAACAAACAAAATTGTGTTTTATTCAGACATTGTATTTAGCATTCTCTAGACGTTCATGAGTTTGTGACTCCAGTTCTTGGGTAGAGAATTTTGTTAAACTTCCGCATTTCTTCCAGTTAATTATATATTGAGACTTCCGCTTTATCATATTATGCATTGTTGTTATTAAATGCTTGATAATTGCTAAAAGAAGTAAATTAAGTTGGCTTGCCTAGCTCCTATTAGTAGGTGCCATCACGACTCCTGAGGGTGGAAAATCCGGATCGTGACATTTTTATTTTGGATATATTTAACTAATCATAGTATTTAAGTTTGTACATTTTTTTCTTTTTCAAATCAACTTTTCTTTTCAGCAATTCTTGTCTTATAATTTGTAGGAGAAATGAAGAATTAAACTATATAATAAGTATTAGGTATTGCTCACTTCGGTCACTTTAGTAAAAAGAAAAAATTGTTCAAAAATAATTATCATGCTAGAATTAAAGATATTAGTTTTTTTTTTCAATTCCACCCTTATGCAAAATGTGAAGAACTCAATTATTTAAGCAAGAGATAAAGTTAATTCATTCAATTCAGTCAATTTTTCTTTAGAATTAAAGCTATCAATATTTTTTAGAACAGTTAATTCAGATCCGAAGCTAGAATTTTTATTTTATGGGTTATGGATCATAATTCTTTTTGTTTATTGGATAGTAGTAGATTATTTGTACATATTAAATAAACATTTTAACAAAAATAAAAAAATTGATCAAAATTTATACCCGTAATTACCAATGTGGGTGAGGAGGACTTGCCTTTTTTTTGGGTCTAGCTCTGGTTTAATATTTGGGAAAAATTCAAAAATAGCTAGATTTATGAGTAATCATTAAAAAAATAGTCACAATTTTAAAAGTAATCGAAATTTAAATACTTTCATATAAAGATAAATCTAAACGAAAATACTGTTCAAAATTCGGAAAAATACTTCAGTATATTGTATTAGACTTCCAGTATAATATACCGGTCCAGCATAATATACTGTAACTTTCCGTGTGTTGGAGTTTCAGCATAATATGCTGGAATTTCATACACAGGTGCATCGATCTCCAGTATATTATGCTGGAACTTTCTGTGTTGTAGCAAAATAATGGCAATTTTAAATGACTTTGCAAATACTTACTATTTTTAAATAATCAGTCCGAAAACTCAATAGCCGGTGCTATTTTTACTTAAATTTTTATTACGAGCACACTTACAGCTTCACTTACCAAATTACTACTGGTGTTTTATTAATTAATTAAAGTAAATTATTTGTTTGTTGGTTTTAGGGAGCTGAGATAGTTATTTATACCGACTGACTCATCTCTCACTTAATTCAAACCAATCATCCCTCGACCGAAGAGCTTACTTCCGTTACAACTTCCATCAGCAATCCACCCCCTCTCTCTCTCTCTCTCACACACACACTCACATTGTGTTCCATTCTTCTTTCATACCCACATTCAGTTTTCCTGTTCAATTTCTTCTACTACTTTGTTCTCCTGACTGATGTAAAAACAGGCTGCTCATTGCTCAAACACTCACTTTCTTCCTTTATTGAACTGCCTATTCTTGAAGTAATGTAAGAGTGAAAAGCTACTTTCTTTGGTTGATTAATTCATGCCCATTTTATCTCTCTTGTCATAATCATTCTTGTCAAATTCCGATAATGGGTTCTCGCTAAGTCTCTGATTCTTTGCTTTCTTGTTATACCCTTTTGGTTGAACTTGTTTTAAAGCACTAAGAATCACTTGTCTAAAAATGGGGTCTCGCTAAATTCTTGGTACTACTTTGTCCTCTCTGCTCTAAGCACTAAGGATATATAAACAGCTTTGTCAGATACTAAAGTTCTGACATGTAACTGAAAATTAGATCCTTGTCCCACTTTTTCCTTGTTAAGTTCAATTTTTAGTGGCGTCTATTTATTCTATATATGTGAGGAAGAGATTTGGTGTAATGGATCTAAAGCATTTTGGAGTCAACCGTTAATTGAGATCTCAGTAAATGGAGTACTGCTGTTTCTTTCGTTAAAGTCTTGATTTTTATACCACTTATGGCTTTACTCCGTTAATCTTTTTGACTTGTGGTCCTATGGAATTCAAATAGGCAGAATTTTTCTTGGAAGTCTTAGGTACAACTTAGACATATATCTTATTCATTGCTAATTGATTCTTTTGTTCTTCCTAACTTGTAATCTTCAAGAATCATTCTTTGTAAATCTGTTAATATGTAGAGTTAGTTAAATAACAGCTAATTTTATGGACCTTAATGAAGGTCAGTATACAGTTAATAGAAATGAATCAGCCAATTTTCATTTTTATCCTAAATACTCTAGTCATGATCAAGTAGGTGTTGTCCTTCCTGCCTAAAGTTTTGCTTCTTTGCCTATGCAAGTTTAGTTAAATTTCATATTGGCCTCTCGAGTCCCTTCAATATTCTGTGCTAGTTTGGTGTGCTTCAAGTTTTTTTTGTCAGTCAAACGAAAAACAAAAAAAGAACAAAATTTCCACCCTTCATTTTGGACAAATTTTGAGTGATCATGGAAGAAACATTCGTTCCCCTCCGTGGAGTCAAGAATGATCTTAAAGGAAGATTGTTATGCTACAAGCAAGACTGGACCGGTGGTCTCCGTGCTGGTATCAGGTTAGCTGAATTGCAAATTACTTATCATTGATTTTACACTTGGAAAAAACATTATTTTTCAGTGAGATTAGAGTATTCTTGCCCTTCCTCCGCGACAGTGTAGTGCATATGTAGTAAATTATATTCTCCGTTACCTTTTTATAGTTGCATGAAGATTGTCTTTCATGTTCTATTGCAGGATCCTGGCCCCAACGACCTACATTTTCTTTGCATCAGCAATTCCTGTTATTTCTTTTGGGGAGCAACTGGAAAGAAGCACTGGTAAGATTTGATTTTTTTCCCCTGCATTAGTTTCATCGTATTGATGATGTAGTTACTGATATGCTGCTTTTGTCAAATGTTATCTCAGATGGAAGTATAACTGCGGTGCAGACTCTTGCTTCAACAGCACTTTGTGGTGTGATCCACTCCATTTTTGGTGGACAGCCACTACTTATACTAGGTGTAGCGGAGCCAACTGTGTTAATGTACACTTTCATGTTCAACTTTGCAAAAGATCGGAAGGACTTGGGTCCAAATCTCTTCCTAGCCTGGACAGGATGGTAACTTCTGAGCACTATCAAACTCTCTATCTGGAAGCAACATCACTCTTTCTAACACGGTTATGTTCAGGGTTTGTGTTTGGACCGCCTTTCTGCTTTTCTTGCTAGCAGTTTTGGGCGCCTGCTCTATAATAAACAGATTTACACGTCTGGCTGGTGAATTATTCGGTATGCTCATTGCAATGCTCTTTATGCAGGAGGCTATTAAGGTAAGCAAGCTTAGACGTGTTGTATGATCCTAGTTTTCCTTCAATCTTCTGATCAGAAAACCCAAGTTGAAAGCAGTACACAGTGCATGAAACCAACATAAAAAGCAGAATCTAGTTTTGCTACTGTTTTTCCTCAGAAAGCTTTGTTAGCAGCTGGCTTCGTTGAACTATTATTGAAGCTTTATCTTAGTGAAGCTCTTAGCTAAATAATGAAACATCTTCTGAAAATTATTTCTTTTTACAAACTATTTTCAGTATTTGGTGAGATTTGGAAGACCCATTCCTTCTCCTTATCAATGAACACCAAAAGAGAGGGTGTTCACTAATTTGTACTTTTGTCATAGCATCTCTGGATAAAATTTTTAGAATAAGCATAATGCTTTTCTAAGTCTCAGTGCTTAATGCGAAAACACAGGGTTTGGTGGAGGAGTTTGGCATACCCGAGAGAGAAAATCCTCGTCAGGCTGCGTTTTCACCTTCTTGGCGCTTTGGAAATGGAATGTTTGCATTAGTTTTATCTTTTGGTCTTCTTCTTTCTGCACTGAAGAGCCGTAAAGCCAGATCCTGGCGCTATGGAACAGGTATTAAATAAAAAAAATAACTACATGAATGTTACTGATAACAGAATGAAATTCTCTTCTTTTAAAAAAATACTACTTAAACTATAATATACTATGTAGGTCGGCCGCTTGTTTATAGTCATCAGTTTAAATAATCAGTTCCTGTTGAAACTAAAAAGGTACTTTGTGTATTTGTTGACACTTCAATGTTGTTCAAAGGGTGGTTTCGAGGATTTATTGCTGACTACGGTGTCCCACTAATGGTTCTTGTTTGGACGGCTGTATCATACATACCATCCCATGATGTTCCACGAGGGATACCACGGCGGCTTTTCAGCCCCAATCCATGGTCACCTGGAGCTTACTCAAATTGGACAGTTATCAAGGTCTTTCCTTTTTTGTTTTCCTGTAGTATTTGATCCATCTCAATATCATGGATTTATTATTTGATGTATTCGATGTCTGTTTGATCTTGTATATTTTGAAACTCAAGATGATGGTTTTTACAGGAAATGATGCACGTTCCTCCTCTATATATTGTCGGAGCTTTTATCCCAGCCACAATGATTGCTGTCCTTTACTATTTTGATCACAGTGTTGCATCTCAACTTTCCCAACAAAAAGAGTTCAATCTAAAGAAACCTTCCTCGTATCACTATGACCTCCTTCTTTTGGGCTTCTTGGTAGGCTCTTGACTCTGGATTTATTATTTTAACATCAATTGTTTTGTAAAAGTGCATGAATTATCAGTACTTAGTTGATACGGTGCCTCACTTTGGTACTTGTAAATTCATCAGGTCATAATATGTGGTCTTCTTGGCATTCCTCCTTCAAATGGAGTCATTCCACAATCTCCAATGCATACAAAAAGCTTAGCTACTCTGAAACATCAGGTACTAAACTTATCTCTTAGTATTCAAATCTACACAGTTCTCCACTGCTTCTAAAGCTGAAATATAGTGGACTAGGAAATTTCTTACCGACTCAGCATTATGTTTCTGCGTCCATTGCTACTTTCTAGTTGAATAATACAAGTCTACACACCAGCTCCCTAGGCAGGCGTAAAATCTTAATTAACAAGATATTTTACATTGAATAGTAGGGAAATAGGAACGATCCACTTAATACTGCTTGATTGTCCCAGAACAATAAAAAAAGAACTTTAGTTCATAAGTATTTGTTATCTCCTGCTTTGTTGCTTTTCCTAAGGTTTCGCACTGCAACATCTACAGGAACCATTTTTGGTTTCGGTAATGACTAAGGATGAGCATATTCTAACTCTCTTCTTTGATATATTATTCTAATTTTCTTATTTCTATTAAAACAGCTTTTACGGAATAAGCTTGTATCAACAGCGAGAAACAGCATTGGTAAAAATGAAAATCTTGGCCAATTATATAGGAGCATGCAGGAGGCTTACAATGAAATGCAGACTCCCCTTGTCTATCAAACTCCCTCTGGACTGGTAAATAGTTAATGTCATTTCCTAATGGCTACAATTAATGTCATTAAAATGCTTATTTTACAGTGTTCCTTCAAACAGGGACTGAAAGAGCTAAAAGAGACGACGATTCAACAGGCGTCCAGTACTGGGTACATTGATGCACCAGTTGACGAGACAGTGTTTGATGTAGAAAAGGATATCGATGAGCTCTTACCAGTAGAAGTCAAAGAGCAACGTCTAAGCAATCTCCTGCAGGCGTTAATGGTTGGTGCTTGTGTCGCTGCTATGCCCATCTTGAAAAAGATTCCTTCTTCTGTTCTCTGGGGATACTTTGCTTTCATGGCAATTGAGAGTTTGCCGGGAAATCAATTTTGGGAGAGGATATTATTGCTTTTCACTGCACCAAGTCGACGATACAAGTGAGTTTTGTTCCTAATGCTCGTATAAAACCTCACTCTCTATCTCTACCTCCCACCTCCTTTTCTGTTTTAATGTACCGTGGCATCCCATAGAGAGGCCTAAAATAATTTACAAGTTTATGTTGCTGCAACTATCTCTTAAGGTCTTTGGATGAGATTGACTACAAACGATCAAATAGATACTAATCGGACGTTTTCTTTTTTTAAACATCCGCAAAGAGTTAGAACCTATCCTCATTTTTCACCACAGCCTCTTACGTTTCCCTGCTAGATTCTTACATTGTACTTAAAAGAACGTAGTTTTCTCTGTCTCTGATGTTGCTTCTGGTATACCTTTCCTGATCCGCACATTTTTCAGGGTCTTGGAAGAGAATCATGCAACATTTGTTGAGACAGTACCTTTCAAGACAATTGCCTGGTTCACCTTGTTTCAGACAGTTTATTTGCTCCTGTGTTTCGGCATAACATGGATACCAATAGCTGGTGTCCTTTTCCCAATGTTGATCATGCTGCTTGTCCCAGTGCGCCAGTATTTGCTTCCCAAATTTTTCAAAGGAGCACATTTGCAAGATTTAGACGCTGCAGAATACGAAGAAGCTCCTGCAATAGCATACAATATGTCCTTTGGAGTAAGTTGTCTATATCTTTCAGCTTTTTTCAATTTCTTATTCTATCCTCATCACTATTAAAATAATGTGTACTATTAACCATTATACTTTCTAAATTGAGATTAATAGTGGTTTCTTATTTTCTTAAATCATTTATTCAGTATTATGCATGAATCAGGATATAACATTTGCCCTGAAAAATTTCTGATAAAGAGTTTTATATGGGAATGTATGATCGAAGCTGTCCTGACACACCTCTCTTAATCCTATGATTTATGCACTTACAGGATCAAGATCCACAGGCAAGACCTGCCTGCATTGATAGTAGTGAAATTCTTGATGAGATAATCACAAGAAGTCGTGGGGAGATCCGGCATCCATGCAGCCCAAGAGTGACTAGTTCCACTCCCACCAAATTTGAGGAAATCAAGTCTATGAACAGCCCACAGTTAGCACAAAGGGCTTACAGTCCAAGAGTCAATGTACTAAGAGGTGAAAGGAGCCCCAGATTGACTGGCAAGGGACTTGAAATAAAGCAAACTCCTAGCCCCCAGCCATCTAACCTTGGTCAAAATGGTCGTGGTCCGTCTTCTACCTAGTATTAACAGATATTGTGGTGAAATTAGAGTCTAGTGGTTCTCGAGAGGTCTTTCTATGTTGTTAACGGTGCTTGAGAGGTAGTCTAAGTATGTGATTAACCTTGCCCGATGCATCTGTTTCCTTGTTTGTGTGTCTTACTAGTCTTCAACAATGTATACTGTTTTATTGTGTTTATTCTTGTATGCAATCCAAATACTCTGGGCAGAGGACAAACCATAATAGCAAGAAATAAAAGAGTACAAATTTTCTACAAGTACATTTGTTTTTGTCAAAGCTTATTTCTCTTGAGTAAAAGGGCCGCTCGGTGCACTAAGCTTCCGTGCGGGGTCCGGGAAAGGACGCAGCCTTACCCTGCATTTCCGCAAGAGGTTGTTTCCACGGCTTGAACCCGTGACTCCTAGTCACATGGAAGCAACTTTAGTAGTTACACCAAGACTCCCTTTTCTCTTACCTAATGCACTTCTAATCAGCTATTAGCGTTTAACAATTTTTGTGTTACTGAATTGTGTTTCATCTGCATTAACGTTTAAGAAAGTACTGAACAGTGCATAACTGCATGTAAATATTTTCTGCAATAGCCAAACAAAAGGAACTCTCAGCTTTTGGTAATGCTTGTCAGTCAAATAACAGGGAAGTTTAGCATGTCACCTTTTCCATGTATCACCTACATAAATTGCCATTAGGAGTTGAATCTTGAATATGCCTAGAGCTAGCTGCTTTCACTCCAGAATGATAAGAAATAAAGGTTATCAGACGAGTGTTATAAGGACAGGCTAGGCTCACTTTATGTAACATTGGCCAACTGGCTACGGGGTGCACTAACTAGTGGAATGCATACAAGTCCTTCCACTATATCTGCAGCTTGTACTTTTTTTGTTAAATATTGTTTGTCTGGGTTAGATGGCACGCACTACGTGCCTCAACTATTCCGCCGTGTACAAGCTACAACCCACAATATAGGTACCTAATACTCCCTAAGACCAAAACCGAAATTAGGGACGTCCATTCGAATCGGAATCGATTTCGATTTCGATTTCAAAAATTTTCTTATCGATTTTGATTTTGATTTTGTTCTTTTCGGTTATCGGTTTATCGATAAATCGATAAGATATACTAAAAAAATAAAAGATTTTTTTTTTACCCTTATTCTATAATACCCTTTCCTTTTACCCTAAGTCCATAACCTTATTATTTCATTTATCACATTTAAGAAATGATCATATTTAAAGCTCAAGGGAATGAAGTGCAAATTAATGAAAAATAGAATTAACCGTGATGATGTATTTTATTTTTTTTATACCGTTGGAGTCTTGGTGACATACATTTGATCCCTTACTTTAGTTTCGTTGCATGTACTTGTTGACACAATTTTAATGTTATAAACGGTGGTAGTCTTATTTTAGCTTCTTTTTGTCTATATTAGTTAGGCGTGTTTATAGCGATATACTTTCCGTGGAATCCCGCAAATTTTCTTATTGGTGTAATCGATAACCGAGTCGATAAGCCCCAAAAATCGATAAATCGAAACCTTATTGAAATGATAACGATAAGCATATGTACAAATCGATAATCGATAAGAATTAAAATCGAATCGATAAATCGAATGCACACTCCTACTCCGAAATGTTGGCCTTTTGAAATCACAATACTTTTTAGGTGTAAAAAAAAAAGTTACCAAAATATGTAAAACGTGGTTTTGAACCGTGTTTTACCTGAACTGCCGTTTGCGACGTTAAGAAACTCGGTTGAAAACCACTTTTTGCAAAAACGCGGCGTTTTACCATAATTTTCCTTTTCATTTCAACTCAGTATAAACACTAAAACTGGGGTCCTATCTTGAAACTAGGTCCCACACATCAGCACACATATATATATATGCCTACATACATAATTTTAGCTTAGCTACTGTAAAGTGACAGTGCAATTTTTTTACAGCAATAGGATAAATTACCTACAGTAACAGGTACCTCATCCGTCGATTTATGTTCAAGTGATTAAAATATCACAATTATTGATATAAATATGAAATTAAAGTCCCCCACGTTCTTATATATTTTGTTTAAATTATATATCAAGCGGATCCCTACCAGCTACATTAGAATGGAAATACTTATATTCCAATGATTCCCAAAAAGAAAAATGCGTTATTCGTTATGTCACTGAAAATGAGAAAGAAAAGTAATTATATAAAATAAATCTAATATTTGATGAACTCGAAAAAATTAAATAGCCTCCTATAATTGCTAAAACTACATTAATAGTATAATATTTATATATTATTATGTGTATAATTTTATTCATAATTTAAGATATGTCTAAAAGCATACTTTTTAAAACATTATTAGATTAAATTAACATGTTACAGTCGATAATTGATTTTAGCAATCTCGATTTGGTAATGGAAAATAAACTTAGATAACATATGATTACAAGTTAAACTATTTGCAAAACTAATATGTTTATAAATGATAATGATGAGGAAATGACAAAGAATTATGTAAAAAAACACTATTTTCGATGAGAGTTTAAATGTGGGGAAGAAAATACACTATTATTGATGTATGGGACCCAGTTTCAAGATGGCGTCCCCAGTTTTGCTATTTATACTGAGTTGAAATGAAAAGGAGAATTATGGGCAAACGTGGTTGTCAACCGCATTTTTGTAAAACTTCAATCGGGTTTTGGTAAAACTTACCTTTAAGGCAAAATCGTGGTAACTTTTATTTTTGTACACCTAAAAAAGTGTTTTGAGTCCAAAAATATAACATTTCGGTTCCGGACTCAATACTTCCTCCATTCACTTTTACTTGTCCACCATTATTGACTTAACATATCTCTTAAGAAATAATAAATGAAGTGCATATGTGTGATAACCCAACCCGTCGTCACGTGAGTTATCACCCTATTTCCCCCATCTTATGTTTCTCTATGCTTCATTATCAGTATTTGAGGTGATCGAGTCGATTTGGATTGGTTTTAGTAGGAAATGAGACACTTAGTCTCTTTAAGGAAGTTTTTTTTGGAAAAAGTCAACCGTACGTTGACTTATGAGTTAGAGGGCTCGGATGTGAATTTCGATAATTTGGTTAGTTTCGGGGGATGATTTGTGACTTAGGAGTGCGATCGGAAGTAATTTTGGAGGTCCGGTGTAGAATTAGGCTTGAATTGGCGAAGTTAGTATTTTGACGAATTCTGGTTGATAGGTGAGATTTTGATCCGAGAGTCAGAATGGAATTCCGAGAGTTGTTGTAGCTTCGTTAGGTGATTTGGAATATGTGTGCAAAATTTGAGGTCATTCGGACGAGGTTTGGTAGACTTTTTGATCAAAAATGTATTTTAGAGTTTTCCAAATTTTTAAGGATGAATTCGATGAAAAATTTGTGTTTTGATGTTGTTTTGAGCATTCTAAAGATTTGAACAAGTTCGAATGATTTTTTAGGATTGGTTGGTGCATTTTTTTGAGGTTCCGAGAGCCTCGGAGTGATTTCGGACGGCTAACGGGAACTTTTGAAGTTGGAAAATTTCATAATGGACGAAAGTTGTAAATGAGTGCGCACCAAACCTCACTTTGAACGATCATATCTCCAGTTCTATAAGGATTTGTGTGATATATAACCTATCAGATTAAAGCCCTTTGAGTCTAGTTTCCAAGTCAACAAACTGTTCGTCATTTGGAGGTGTATACAAAAAGTTATGCCCATTTTACTGGACGCACGTCACCAGCGCGCCCAGGCGCGCGGCCGCGGGGTGGACCGCGGGGCTTACTGCCCGGAACCGCGGGTTGGACCGCGGAGGAACGCCGCGGACCGCGGGGGAACCTATAAAATATCTAAAATACTCCTGGTCTGTGTAAAAACCGAAGGGGTATCACATTTCCTTCATTTTTTTGTCATCCAAGCTCGAAATTTTGGGGTTTCTTTACCCTCTCAAGACCTTCAACTCCCTCAATCTTCAAGGTAAGTAATCTCCATCATCTTGGTGTGAAATTCCTTCATTTCTACACTAATATTGATGAAATATTTTTATGAACACATAGATTTTTCAAGAAATTCCTTCAAGAACCCAAAGAAGGGTTTTGCAAGATTTCTTCCAAAAGGTAAATCCTACACCTTAGACTTACATATATGGAGTTATTACGGAATTATGAGTATGGATCAAGTATTACAACTTATGGTATGGTGATTGGAAGCCATAAATTTCCAATTTAAATATAGAAACATGGTAGGGATTTAAAGGTGATTAGATGATGGAATATTTGTGGTTGAGTGTGAATGGTTGATCACACATGTGATGTTAAGAGTATAAATTGTCAAAGAATAATGATGGGATAAATTGTTGGTTAATGGTGATAGTTGGATAAACCAATATTATAGTTATGAGGTGTAAATATTTATGCCTACAAGATGTTTGATAAAATGCCTAAATGGCATAATTTATGGGATCTAGTACTAATATTGACCTTATTGAATGTTGTATTGTAGATTGAAGTTACATAAATGTATTGGATCATTGTAGTATCATTAAGGGACGAATTTCAGATATGTATGGTTAAAACCCCATCTTTTAGAAATCGAGCTTCATCGATGTATGTGTGATTTTGGTCAGATTCGACGCACGAGGAGGCCAATTTGAGAGGCAAGGGCATAGCGAGCTAGATTTTTGGCCGCCTTGAGGTGAGTAATACTTGTAAATGATATCCTGAGGGTTTGAAACCCCGGATTTGCACATCATAGTGCTGTATTGAAGTGACTTGCACGCTGGATATGAGCGTGGGGGTAGAGCACCGTTGGGGATTATGACTTGGTCCGTCCCGGTTGTTGATTTTACCGCGTATTTGACTGAAACTACTTATTATCATTATAATTTGGGTTGATTGCCATGTTTGGGCTTCGTGCCAACTATGTGAATCCTTCGGGGATTGATATTATTGTTTTAGAATATCTTGCATATCATTTGGTTTCAGTCCAAGGTTTTAAATACTGCTTTACAACTCAGTCATACTTCTAAGTTTTGAAAACTCAAATGATATTTTGGGCTGAGAACTACTTTTTTACAAATGCCCAAGGGGCTTATGTTGATTTCTGGACTGAGCATGGATCGGGCTGCGCGCCTCAATAGTGACTTGAAACAGTGGTAACAATGACACTGTGTGATGTGACTTGAAACAGTAGTAACAATGACACTGTGTGATGTGACTTGAAATAGTGGTAACAATGGCACTGTAGGATATGAATTGGTCAGGTAACAATGACTGACCAGGATTTGATTGATGCCACGAGATGGCTTGTTATTGCGCTTGGGCTGTAGGAGCCCCTCCGGAGTCTGTACACATCCCCAGTGAGTGCCATCGACGATAAATAAATGAAGCGGGCTGCACGCCGCAGCGGGTACTAGAGTGTACCGTCATATGCATTGCATTGCACTCATACATTTCTTCTTATTTTGTAATGTTGTCATGACATTCAACACTCATATCATTGGCATCCATGCTACTTCTTGCACTGTTTGCCAGATACCCTGGCGGTATTTGTTAATGGAGTGCTGTGCCCGAGAGGTTGATGTTGTACTTTGTGAGTTGGGAGTGAGCCCGAGAGGCTGATGTTGTACTTTGTGAGCTGGGAGTGAGCCCGCGGGGCTGATACTGTACTGAGAGGTTGATATTGAGCCCGAGGGGCAGATTTCTGATTATTCCCTACTTGTTGAAATTATTTTCGCAACTGTTGAAAATGAATATTTTCAAAAGAGGTTTTTACTGAGCCCAGATGTTTTACAAAGGATTTTCACGGTTTTACTGTTCTCCTAAAAAAGGGTTGTACTATTCTATATAGCATGATGGAGTGCCTTACGTAATTTCTTACTTTCAGCTATTATTTGCTTTTATTACTCACTGAGTTGGAGTACTCACTTTACTCCCTGCACCTCGCGTGCAGTTGCAGGTATTGTTCCCCGGTAGCGGGTTATTAGCGGATTGAAGGCATTATTATTGAAGCTGAGCAAGGTGACCGCCAGCGTTCGCGGTACCGGACTTCATCTTTTGAACTCCAGATTTTACTTTGTATATATTATTGGCCATATAATGGTGTTCAGTCTTCTTTAGATGTTCTTGACTTGTGACACCCCGGTTAGGGCTGTATTGGGTTGGATTTTCGCATTTTTATCTGTTCTTCCGCTAATTGGTATTATTAAACCATGTTGCACTATAGTTTTTATTAAATAATTATTTTAAAAGGATAAATTGGGTTGACTGGCTGGCCTTGTCTTCACGAGAGGCGCCATCACGATCAGGTTCGGGATTTGGGTCGTGACAATATGTCATATTAAGCTATATAGATGATATTTACACCTTAATTATACCATGCCTTATTGTTTTATAGGAAAAATGATAACAAAATGCTCTAATTAGTATTCTTTTGCTTCGTAGGGAATAATCCAAGTTAAGAAGAACTATGGAGTGTTTTGGAGTCAATAATGTGAAGAAAACATCCAATCAAGAAGCAACCGATCATAAAGAAGCAAAAAGTGGACTGAGGTGAAATCCACCGCGATCGCGGTGGGACCGCGGTAGGACCGCGACAGTCCACAAACGCAGGCAGTATAGTTGGCCTTCACCGCGGTCGTGCCATGGCCGCGGTGAACTGTGCAGATGCCAGAAAATTTGGGGACTAAAGTGTAACTGGGGAAAAACTTATTCCAAACCCTTATAAACTCTAGAAGCTCTCCCAAGATACAAAAAAAACTTATTTTTAGACTACTTTGGAGGCAAGAACAAGTGTGAGAAGATCAATCAAACATTAGAGTTTTTCTATCTCCTTTTAGTTATTGCAATTATACACTATGAATAACTTTGTAGTTTTATCTTGTTTTGTTATATATAGCTAAACATATGATTTAGGGTCGATGGAACCAATTGTTGGTTGAAGTATTGACTCAACTTGTTACAATCGAGTCGGAATTATTATATGATTGTTCAACTACGTTTTGTAAGGTGAGTAATTGAATGGGCCCTTGATTAATCCTGTCTAATTGCCTTATATTGCTTGAGAAAGAGTATTAGGCTAGATTGCTATTGAACAACACCACTTTTGAGTAATTGAAGAGATTCATTACTTGAATTTGAAAGTGGGTTTAGAGATAACGAAACTTTGGTGGGATAATTTAGAGTTGCACATATTATCATCTAGAGTAGTTCGAGAGAATGCTCTAGTAAACTATTGTAGTTGATCGAGAGATAATTACGATAACTCATAGCTCATAATCGTCATAGAGTATTACAACGAGATTATAGCAAAAGAGTTAAAACCTAAACTAGCAATTGAGGAAATCAATGCCCTAGACCCTTTTTACCATTGAATTATCATGAATCTAGCATATTATTATTTCTAATATCATTTGAAGTAGTTAAACAAAAACCCAAGATTGATTGATAAAAATATTGCATCTGGAAATTAGTTGAGTTGATAATAGCACTGCTTAAGAGTTGTAATAGATATGTTAGTTCCCTGAGGATTCGACGCCGGACTTAAAACCGGATTATATTTGCAACGACTACATTGTGTTTTAGAAGGTATAGTTAGGCGTGATCAAATTTTGACGCCGTTGCCGGGGAGCTAACAGTGTTATTTATTACAACTTAAAAGTAGTGTTAAAATTATTAGTTTAAATCAATTTTCGAAGGTGTTAAATAGTTTTTTATTGAAATTTTCACATTTGAACTCTTGTAGAATTTAGGTGTATGCCTGGAAATTTTTTGAGGACTGGAGAACTGCTTGAAGGACTCTCAGAACCCAAGAAAACATTCAAGGCATTGAACCGTGCTAACAAGAGGAACCAACAATCACAACAACCATACCAACTTGAAATTGACATGGGTGACGTAGAAAAAGTCAACGAAAGCATCAGGATGAGCCAGCTGCCCCAAAAGTCAGAGTAGTGTCACCCCTTGTTCCAGAAGCTGCACTTTATGTTTGGGCACAGCCGACAGCTGACAACCTCGCTACTGCCGTAGCTGTGCGCCCAATTCAAGCGGAGATATTACAGATCACTAATAACATGCTGCATCTCCTGCAGAATAAGAGATTGTTTTTCGGGTCACACATTGAATACCCTCGGCAACACTTTAAAAAATTTCTGTCGATTTGTGTGACCCAAAGGCAGCCTAATGTGACCCCAGAAGCTATCAAGTTGTTACTGTTCCCGTTCTTTATGACTGGAGAAGCTCAGACTTAGTTGAATTCACTCCCTATAAATTCCATTGTCACCTGGGACGAATTAGAAGCAGTTCCTGAATAAGTTATATCCGCCCAATAAGACTGCAAGGTATATTGATGAAATATTACAGTACAAGCAGCAACCGACTGAGACATTGCAGGAAACTTGGGAAAGATTCAAAGGGATGCTAGTGAAGCGTCCTCACTATGGTATTCCAGACCAGATGCTCGACCAGAGGTTCTACATGGGGTTAGCTGACAATTTAAAGGCCAATGTGGATGCTTAAGCTAGAGGTGCATTTTTGAGTAAGACATTCACCGACTGCAAAGTCCTTCTTGACAAGATGTCCCAGAATTAGGGGTGGATGACTAGAGGTACAACATTGGCACCCATAGTGCATTCAGTTCCTCTTGACCCAAATAATCGCATGAAGAGAACATAGCCACACTCATGACTCAGATGAGTATATTGACAAAGAAGATTGATGAGATGGGTACAAAGCAGGTGTATATTGTTGACACAACAAATGGAGGACTGTGTACACCTGATGTTAATCAGTCTTATGTGTGTTCATGGAGTGGAGAAGGTGACAACCAAGGGGTAAGAGAACATATGAATTATGTCAACAACTTTGGGGGTTAGAGACAAGGAGGATAGCAGTGGAGACCGACACCAAATCAACAATACAGACCAAACATGCCACTGCCTGGGGGTATGCAACCCCAAGGCCAAATGGTGCCATACCAGAGGCAATAGGTCTACCCACAGCAGAACCAACAATAGTTGACATATCAGCCACCTCCTCAGCAACAAGATAACAACATGGTAGAGATCAGGGGTATGCTTCAACAACTCATTGGAACAAATGGTAAGATACAGGAAAAGTTGGCAGTGCATGATTCAACAGTAAAGAACATTGAAACTCAGTTGGGACAACTGTCTACGGCTTTAAACAACCGCCCCCAGGGAACATTGCCAGCAGACACAAACATTAACCCCAAGGAGCAAAACCCGAATCAGCTGATGGCAGTAAGTCTCAGGAATGGGAGAGATTTAGATAAAGAGCAGGAAACTGCACAGCCAGCAAAAAGACTGCACAAGCCACTCCAGTTCCATTAGAGGTAGATTAGCCAGCAGAACTTACTGAAGTGGTGGTTGAATAGGTTCAGGATGATAAAGGTAAGGCTAAGGTGAGTGAACAAGCTGCAAAACAGGTGGTACCTCCAAGGCTACAGAACCCCAACAGAGAGAAGCCAACAAGCAGTTCATAAAGGGTGACACCTCTAACATTCCCTTAGAAACTGGTAAAACAAAAGAAGGAAGATCAATACAGGAAATTCATGGAGATGTTGCGTCAAATTCAGTTGAATATTCCTCTGATGGATGCCTTGAGGGAGATGCCAGGCTATGCAAAGATGATGAAGGACCTCATGTCACGAAAATTTAACTTTCAGGACCTATCTACAGTAACTCTGACACAAACCTGCAGTGCAGTAGTGACAAGACCCATGGTGCAAAAGATGTCTGACCCAGGTAGCTTTACTATTCCATGCACCATTGGGAGTTATGCTTTTGCGAAGGCATTATGTGACTTAGGAGCCAGCATCAACTTGATGCCTCTGGCTATATACACCAAACTGGGCGTTGGCAGAGCTAGGTCGACCTTGATGCTTTTGCAACTGGCTGATCGCACGGTAAAAAGATCGGCAGAGATTCTTGATGATGTGTTAGTACAAATGGGGAAATTTGTGTTCCCTGCAGACTTTGTTATTCTGGATTGCCAGGTAGATGAGGAGATACCTATCATTTTAGGGAGGACATTCTTAGCCACTGGGAGATCACTGATCGATTGTGAAATTGGGGAATTAAAAATGAGGCTGAACGATGAAGAAGTCATATTCAACGTTCAACAATCCACGAGGAGACCTGGTAATAACAACAACAACAACAACCCAGTATAATCCCACTTAGTGGGGTCTGGGGAGGGTAGTGTGTACGCAGACCTTACCCCTACCCTGTGGTAGAGAGACTGTTTCCAAATAGACCCCCGACATCCTTCCCTCCAAGAACTTCCCACCTTGCTCTTGGGGAGACTCGAACTCACAACCTCTTGGTTGGAAGTGGGGGTTGCTTACCATCAGAGCAACCCCTCTTGTCTTCATGAGGAGACCTAGTGAATATGCTAATTTCTCCCTAGTGTAGGCAGTGGATGTGATCCTGCATGAAGATAATGTGACCCTGACTGTTAAAGATCTATTGGAGGCCTGCTTGATAAATTTAGATGAGATAGATGGTGAAGGGTTGGCTGAGTGGGTCATGGCACTGAAGGCCAAGGATTCTGGAAAAGGGAACCTCAGTTCGAGTCTCTTGGGTTAGAAAAAAGGGCTACACCTCTGGCAAAATGATCAGTAGAGGAACCACCCAAGCTGGAGCTAAAATTGCTCCCAGCTCACCTCAAGTATATTTTCTTAGGGCCTGATTCTACTTCGCCTGTTATTATATCATCCAGTTTGCTAGATGTGCAGGTAGAGAAGCTCCTACAGGTACTACAAGAATGTAAGACTGCCATTGGTTGGATCATGACAGACATCTAGTGTATCAGCTCAGCCTTATGTATGCACAAGATTCTCTTGGAAGAAGGGCACAAACCTTCCAAAGAACATCAACGACGGCTGAACCCGAATATGAAAGAGGTGGTGAGAAAGGAAGTGATCAAATGGTTAGATGTGGGAATCATCTTCCCCATCTCTGACAGCAATTGGGTCAGCCCTGTTCAATGTATGTCGAAAAAGGGGGGAATGTTAGTCGTACAAATGAGAACAACGAGTTGATCTCGACTGGTACAGTCACGGGATGACGAATTTGCATGGATTACCGAAAATTAAACACAGCCACCCGGAAGGACCACTTCCCCCTGCCATTCATTGACCAAATGTTGGACAGGCTGGCCGGGCAATCGCACTTTTGTTTCTTGGATGGATATTTAGGGTACAATCAGATCTCAATAGCCCGAGAAGATAGAGAAAAAATATCATTCACTTGTCCGTATGGCATCTTTGCCTTTCGAAGAATGCCTTTTGGGCTTTGCAATGCACCAGCAACATTTCAATAGTGCATGTTAGCCATTTTCACAAATATGGTAGTGTAAACATGTGATTTTTGACACTCCCCGAGAATTTTCACAAGTTTAGCGTAAAATGTTTAGTTTAGGCCTAATATAGCTATTTTAGCTAATTTTGACTATTTTACTTTATTTCATTACAAAAATGAAAAAAATACAAAAAATATATATATAAATTTTAGTTTATGTATTTGTCATAAACTTGAAAAATACAAAAAATAGTACTTTATTTTTATCTTTATCTAAAAACGAAAATTACAAAAAATAGTTTTATTAATATTTTGTAGTTATTTTAAGTCTTGAAAGAATACCAAAAATAGTTTTGTTTTAATTGTTAGTCTCATTTTAATAGTTATTTTGCTTACATAGGATTATTAAATAACATCGTGTTCTTATTCTCGGTTCCGGGCAAAGAATAATATTCGGGTTTAAACTGCCCGTTTTTAGGCCTAATTTTCGGACCTAGCCCATAATAATCCGAGCCCACTACACGTGGGGGACACGGACAGAGCACGAGGAAGACCCATCACTCTTGGGTACCTAACCCACGTGAGCCCTCCTCATTTTTGGTTTTCATATTTTAAACAATATACACATGCACACAAGAGAAAAAACGGGCAGATTTTTAAAGGGGTGGGGAACACTTTTGAACACAAGACACAAAATACATATACACACACACACGACAGAGAGGGGGAACGGGATTGAGCATCAGATTTTTCAAGAGGAAAACCCACTGTTGCTTCACCTTCTTCCTCAGGCAAAAAGAACCGAGAACCCTAACAAAAAACCTAGAAGAAAACCCTACTGAAAGAAAACCTCCATCGACCATTGCCTCGTCATCAACCACCAACAGCCCGTCGTGGACCACCCTCACGACCACCTTCATTCCGTCGTCCAGCCAACGTCGACCACCCTCATGTTCCGTCAACCTCCATAGCCGCTGAACGTCTAGAAACGAACCCCTTGATGTCTCAAAACTACCACAGCTATCAACCAAACGCACCAGCCCCAGCCCCTCCACTGTCACGCCAAAACAGCCCCCATCTAGCTTCAGAAAACGTCCCTTCTCCTCCACGAAACCTTCGTCGTCGTCGTCACAAACAGACGCCATTTCTGCAACCTCACGACCAGCTGCTGCCGCGTCGTTTCTCTTCGTCCAGCGACGACCAGCAACCCACGACCACTTCATCTCCTTCACCAGTCGAACCACTAGGAACCAGCCCTATTTCCGCCGTCTTCTCCAGCTTTCCGGCAAGCTAGAGTTGCCGAGTCGAGGTCACTGTCTTGTGTCAAGGTCTGGTCAAGCTCTCGTAATTTTGTTGTAGACGATTCACTGTGAAGCGATAAAAGGTCTGTTTCTCTCTTTTGTGTTCTTTGATTCATTATGTCGATCTCATCTTAAATCTTACATGATAGAGTTTTAGTGTTCTTCTGTGCTACCTTAAAAAATGAATGCGTCGTGATTATTCAAGTGTGTCTATCGTGTTTGCTAAATGATAATGTGGGATATTAAATTAGCTATGTTAAACTTAGCTTTCTGTTAATCTTTCTGACCAAATGATTGTTCAAATGTCATCTTAATTTAGCATGTTATAATTTAGACAATATTTTAATGTAAGTTGATAAAAGCTAGATGTTAGTTAAATTTGAATAAGTTTAGTTTCGCTGGTTTGGGCTTTCAGTGGGTTTGTAGATTTTGGAAAATGTGGTCCCACTTGAATTGATTTAAATAAATTAAAATGCTTAGACTTCGGGATGTGCCGTTTAGCGAATTTCGTGGCCTTTCCCAAAATAATAACGCGTTAGTCTCTTTAGGCGCGTATTAATAATTTCACCTTCTTAAACTCGGGTGCACGTTTATGTGACCCAAATCCAAATCTCAACAGAGTCGAAATGTGTCGATAATCACGGGTACATTGATTGTGACGTGGTTCGAGATGCATTTTCACGACGTTGCAATTCTCTTTTAAAATAATAAATAATAAAAGCGGTTTATTAGCCTTTAAATAATAAATGAGACGAGCCTCGCCAAATAACACGCAAATTGCGGGGCCCTCAATAGATGATTATTTTAAATGCTTAGATTTCGGGACAGGCC
>MU689001.1:18195-28799 GCA_026770625.1 Nicotiana glauca | reverse complement strand
CTTATCCGGATTTCTGGTGCGCAGACTGTTAAGCAGAGTCATTCTTTTCCTCGATTCGGGATTCAACCGGTGACTTGGGAAACCATAAATCTCCCAAGTGGCGACTCTGAATTAAATAAATAAGTCCCGTTTCGATTGTCCTTTAATTGGAAAAACTCCTTCTACCACGCCCTTCGCGGGGTGCGGTAGCGCCAAAAGGAGGTGTGACAGGTGGATGACATTATGGAGGTTTTTATGGATGATTTTTCCGTGGTGGGGGATTCATTCGAGGACTGTCTTCAAAACTTAAGAAGAGTGCTCAAAAGATGTGTGGAGACAAATTTAGTGCTGAATTGGGAGAAGTGCCATTTTATGGTACAAGAAAGGATAGTCTTGGGGCATCAAGTGTCCAGTAAGGGAATTGAGGTTGACCATGCTAAGGTTGATGTGATTGAGAAGTTTCCACCGCCTACTTCATTCAAGGCGGTGAGAAGTTTTCTTAGGCACGCCGGGTTCTACAGACGATTCATAAAAGATTTCTCAAAGATTGCTAACCCGTTATGCAAACTCCTTGAAAATGGATCATCCCTTTGTGTTTTCTAATGATTGCAGGTTGGAATTTGAGGAGTTAAAGAAGAGATTGGTGACTGCACCCATCATTGTTGCACCCAATTGGGAGCAAACGTTTGAGCTCACGTACGACGCAAGTGACTTTGCTATAGGAGAAGTCTTGGGGCAACGAAATGATAAACTGATGCACCCGATTTACTATGCAAGAAGAATGCTAAGTGGTGCACAACTCAATTACACCGTGACGGAAAAGGATATGTTGGCTGTCGTTTTTGCATTCGACAAATTCAAGTCATACTTGATTGGATAGAAAGTTATTGTCTAAACTGACCATGCAACAATTAGGTACCTGATAGAAAAGAAGGAGTCAAAGCCACGCTTGATTCGCTGCATTCTTCTGTTACAAGAATTCGATCTGGAGATACGTGAAAGAAAAGGGACAGAGAACCAAGTAGATGACCACCTCTCAAGGTTAGAAGGAGCTGAAAATAAGGTAGAGGTTGAGGATATAACAGAGACATTCCCGGATGAACAGTTACTAGCAATGACAATGCAGGAGGCACCACGGTATGCTGACATTGCTAATTATTTAGCAAGTGGTATTGTACCTTATGAACTATCCTCAATTCAAAAGAAAAAGTTCTTTCGTGATTATCAGTTTTATTATTGGGATGAACCTTTATTATTTAAAATATGTGTAGATAACATGATCCGACAGTGTATCCCCGAGAAAGATCAAAATTCTATTTTGCAGGCTTGCCATGCTTCACCATATGGTGGACACTTTGGAGGAATTCGAACAGCAGCTAAGGTGCTAGATTTGGGATTGTATTGGCCAACTCTGTTCAAGGATGCCCATGCTTGGGGCAAAAGTTGCGATGAATGCCAAAGGGCAGGCAACATATATCGTAGACATGAGATGTCAATGACCAAAATTCAAGAGGTGGAGGTTTTTGACATGTGGGGGATCTACTTCATGGGGCCATTTGTCAGCTCGCATGGTAACAAGTACATATTGGTAGCAGTTGACTACGTCTCCAAGTAGGTCGAAGCAGTGTCTCTTCCGACAAATGACGCTAAAGGGGTAACAGGCTTTTTGAAGAAGAACATTTTCACACATTTTGGCACCCCAAGAGCTATACTCAGTGATGGCGGAACCCATTTCTACAATAGAGCGTTCGCATGGATGTTGGAAAAGTATAGAGTTCGCCATAAGGTGACCACCTCGTACCACCCACAATCGAGCGGGCAAGTTGAAGTTTCCAATAGGGAGATTAAAAGTGTCCTTACTAAAACAGTCAATGCAACAGGGGCTGATTGGGCAAGGAAGCTGGATGATGCATTGTGGGCGTACCGCACAACCTTCAAAACTCCAATTGGTATGTCACCGTACAAGTTGCTATTTGTAAAGGCATGCCACCTCCCTGTAGAGCTCGAGCACAAAGCACTTTGGGCATTGCGGCAGTTGAACTTGGACATGGAGACAACAGGCACTAACAGAGTCACTGGGTTACATGAACTAGAGGAATTCAGGTTCCAGGCATTCGAGAGTGCTAGATTATACAAAGAACGAATCAAACTGATGCATGACAAGCACATCGTGGACCGAAACTTCAAATCTAGATAGCTAGTGCTGCTATACAACTCCAGATGGAGATTGTTTACGGGTAAGTTGAAGTCCCGATAGTTAGGACCCTTCAGAGTGGTGCAAATGTTCTCAAGTGGAGCTGTTGAGATTGAATCGGAGGATGGGACGAATAAGTTCACAGTGAATGGTCAGAGGTTGAAACATTACCTTGGAATGGTCGATGAGAAAAGGGACAGAGAGATAATAATGTTGGAAGAGCCCCAATATGCGAGTGAGGAGTGATGCTTCGAGCCTGCGTCATGCCGTGAAGTTAAATCAGGTGCTGCGTGGGAGGCAACCCACGAATTTTGTAGTTTGTGTTTTCTTATGTAACTTCTCATTGAAAAAAAAAGAGGCATCGCATAGCGACCGCGGCAGGACCAGGTAAGAGGTGAGTACACTGCCTCGACCTTGTGCAGCCCACTATGACCGTGGTAGGACCGTGGTAAGACTGCGGTGAGAGGAAAGTACACTGCCTCGCTTTTGTTAACCTACCACGGCTCTACCACGGTGAGACGTTACAAATCGTTGCCCAGGTAAGTATTTCTAATTATTTTTATCTTATTTTGTTTTATTTTATTTTATTTTCAAAACCCCCCTCTTTTATTTCACAAAACACCCGCCCACCGCCATCACTCCCCCAATTCATCTCTCTGTATAAACCCTAACCTCTCAAATCCCTCATCTCTTCTTCTTCTTCGCTTATTCTACTTCCCTCATCTCCATTCCTCCCACCCTTTCTTCTATCACGGTATGTAACTTCCCTCAACCTTTTCTTTTGAATTTTGTTTTAGTTGTATGCTAGTTTCATATTTGTAATTGTGTAGTAATTTTAGTAGATTTTTGTTCTTTTTTTTCTTTTTTCTTTTGAATTTCGTTTTTGTAGTCACTTGTGAAGGGGTTATGTGTATAATGTGGTGGAGAGGTGTATGTTTGTGGTTGTTGAACTAATTGTTGCAGGGAGTAATGGTGTAGTACAACTTGTTATTTGGGGGAAGCATTGATGTATCCATATGGGCTATATGTGTGAGGAATTGTCTTGCTCACAAGGTATTTGGGGAATTGCCCCAATGGAGTTATAAGGGACAATGTGACTATGGTTGTGGTGAAGTCTGAGTAACCACCCATAGTTCACACATCTCACACCCTCACTGATAGGCGTTTCTCTGTTTGACAGGTAAAACACATCTATCTAGGAAGAGACGCAACACAAGGTCCTCCGCTAGTGGACCGGGAAGTTCCTCGAAAGCTAGGAGTCAAGCCAGTGCGCCAAAGTTTGATAGCACTGGGTTTGTCTCTAAACCGATGGAGGACAGTACAATGCAAAGACATCTAAGAAATTGTTACATGAGGTGCATATTGACCGGGAAGCCTTAGAATTGGAATGCCCGATATCTTTAATGATTTGAGGAGGTGTCAGCTAGACATCTTCTTTGAGGAACTGGAGGAGGCCAATGTTCAGATGGTAAGGGAATTCTATGCTAATCGCCCGAAACATGAGAATGGGGTTGTCACTCTACGCAATACCCGGGTAGATGCGTCCATTGAGGCCATCCGCCAGGTGTATCGCCTACCAATATTCAGGGGGGAGATGGATGCTTATATTGCTTACCACCGTCCGAAGATCTACTGGACACCAATTCTTGATGTCATATGTGTGCCTGACAGGGAGTTTATATGGATAAAGCATCTGATAACATTGAACTCCCAGTCTCTTAATTGGGAGGCAAAGTGCTGGCTCACCATTATCAACAACCGCTTGCTACCCTCTAGCAATACGACTGATGTCAATGGGCCACGGAAAGCAGCTATCTATAGTTTCATGACCCACCGGGATTTTGATGTAGCCCGTACCCTCCATGATGAGATGTTCATTCGCTCACCTGAGATACTCAAAGGCTTATACTTCCCTTCTCTGGTCACCAAGATGTGCCATCTTGATAAAGTCCATGAAACCTTAGAGTTGATGGGAAACTGCTATTAAAAGCCCCGTTCCTCGCTAATTAATCAGAATTGGAAGAGAGTCTGTGGTGAATGTTGATGAATTGGATGATGAATCTGATGATGATATTGTGGTAGCTGAGGTCCCACCATATACGAGAGTTGATGAGGCAGGCACATCACATCCTCACCTAAGTACCCGCCTGATAGCCCTGGAGCAGGAAATGGCTGGTTTCCGCACTTCTGTCACAGACTTGGGCACCAGAGTTGACACTCTGACCACTCAATAGGCAAAGTCAGAGAAAATGATTATGGGATGACTTCGAGTGCTTGGACGAGCATGTCACCTCGATCCTGGCACCGTCTCTGATCAGGATTAATTTTCAGGGAAGTCCTCCTACCTTACTCTGCTTTATAATTGTTGACATGGGAATATGCCATATTTTTAAGTGTAGGGTGGGGGATGGCTGTTGTTGTATGATGTTGCTTTATTTTCATTGATTGGTATTGTAGGGTCATGTAATTAACTTCGACTTGGCCCAAAGACGGACACCTTTCGACAAGTATCTTGAGGGACATTAGTCGAACAAAAAAAAAAGAATATTAGGACTTTTCCTGATGATGGATAGTTGAGACAGTTCTTGAGGGAAGTTAGTCTAGACAAAACACCAAAAAGATTTTTTTAGTTTTTATTTTAATTTTAGGTAGTGTAGTAACTCCCCCTTGATTTTTCTTTGAGCCATTATTCTTTTCCAAGGGTTTAGCTTGACCGGGTGTAGGTAGTTTTTGATTATTATGTTTTAGTTTTACTTAGTATTAATGGGCTACGAGATGAAATAGAAAGAGAATCCCTTGGCGTTAATACACTTGAACACAATCGACACTAGAGTGTAACGCCTAGTCTCAATGGTTGACTCTTTCTAAAGTGCCTTAAATTTATATGTTTGTAACTGACTTGAACACTCAAAAGAGAGTGTCTTGATAAACCAATCTGGAGTGAGTCATATGCCATGTGTATGTGAGCTAGATTGTATTCTATGCATTACATTTGATGCCTAGAACTTGCCCTGTGCGTTTGCAAAGCGAAATAGTATCTTCATTCAGTCTTAGAAGTGATATAATCATTTTTTTGTTAAGCTAGATATATAACGTAAACGCACCTGAATGTAATACAACGTAGTTAACCCCGTTGAGCCTATAAGCCTATTTCTTTGGCAACCACATTGTAAATCTTACCTAATTGTTTGAATAGCCTTCTGTTTAAACCCCTTTTACCTCTCATGAGCACTCGAATAGCCTTGACATATGCAAAAGTTAAAGTGTGGGGTGGTAGTTTGGTTTTCTAGTGGAGCCAATGAAATAGAGGAAAGGTGCACTTTTGAAGAGTAAAAGAAGAAGCGTCGCGATCTAAAAAAATGTGAATAAATGTAGTAGTTGATAAGTGGTAGGTTGATACAAATGCACCTAAATGAATGGGATGTTATAAATAAATTGTGGTGGAACGTCTGGTTGACAAAAGAATGATTTGGAATGTTAATGTATTTTGTATTAAAAGCGCTTAGGGAGGTTAGTCACTATATCCAAATATATCCTACCCATCCCTTAGCCTACATTAGAACCAAGTGAAGTCCTAATTGATCTTGGACTAGATAGGCTCTATTAGTAGAGTATTACACTACGGGAAAGCATATGGTGCATCTTTGTGGCATGTGAATGTTCTTTTGGAGAGTGAGCGAATTTGTCCATCTGAGTTCCTAATTGTTCTTAATCATATTAAATTGTGGAACTATTCTCTTGTGTGATGTGAGGGCATGTGATTCATGAAGGAAAGGTAAGTCTTGACTTTTTTATATAGTAGTTTGAGTAAGTGCGAATATTGCATGGTACGAGAGATTCGACTTCTGAGGCAAAGGTTGTTCACTATTAGGTGCAACTTTGGTGAATTGTTCAGTGTGTGATTCGTTAAGGAAAAAGCTTAGGGAAGGAACTTTGATAGAGTGTGGTAGATTGCTCGAGGACTAGCAATGATTTAATTGTGGGGTGTTGATATTAGGCTATATAGATGATATTTATACCTTAATTATACCATGCGTTGTTGTTGTTTTATAGGCAATATGATAACAAAATGCTCTAATTAGTGTTATTTTACTTCGCAGGGAATAATCCAGGTTAAAAAGAATTGTGGAGTTTTTTTGGAATCAATAATGTGAAGAAAACGTTCAATCAAGAAGCACCCGAGCATAAAGAAGCAAAATGTGGACTGAGGTGAAATCCAGCACGACCGCGGTGGGACCGTGGCAGTCCACAAACATAGGCAGAATAGTTTTCCGTCACCGCGGTCGTGCCGTGGCCGCGGTAAACTGTGCAGATGCCAAAAAATTTGGGGACCAAAGTGTAACTCGGGAAAAACTTATTCCAAACCCTTATAAACTCTAGAAGCTCGCCCAAGATAAAAAAAAGCTTGGTTTTAGACTACTTTGGAGGAAAGAACAAGTGTGAGAAGATCAACCAAACATTAGAGTTTTTCTATCTCCTTTTAATTATTGCAATTATACATTATGAAAAACTTTGTAGTTTATCTTGTTTTGTTATGAGTAGCTAAACAATTGATCTAGGGTTCATAGAACCAATTGTTGGTAGAAGTTTTGACTCAGCTTGTTTTAATCGATCCGGAATTATTATATGATTGTTCAACTACGTTCTGTATGGTGATTAATTGAATGGACCCTTGATTAATCGTGTCTAATTGCCTTATATTGCTTGAGAAAGAGTATTAGGCTAGAATGTTGTTGAAAAACACCATTTTTGGGTAATTGAAGAGATTTATTACTTGAATTTAAAAGTGGGTTTAGAGATAACGAAATTTTGGTGGGATAATTTAGAGTTGCACATATTGTCAGCTAGAGTAGTTCGAGAGAATGCTCTAGTAAATTATTGTAGTTGATCGAGAGATAATCACGATAACCCATAACTCATAATCCTCATATAGTATCACGACGAGATTATAGCAAAAGAGTTAAAATCTAAACTAGCAATTGGGGAAATCAATGCCCTAGACCCTTCTTACCATTGAATTATCTTGAATCTAGCATATTGTTATTTTTAATATCATTTGAAGTAGTTAAACAAACACCCACGATTGATTGATAAAAATCTTGCATCTGAAAATTGGTTGAGTTGATAACAGCATTGCTTAAGAGTTGTAATACATAGGTTAGTTCCCTAAGGATTCGACTCCGGACTTAAAACCGGATTATATTTGCAACGACCGCTTTGTCTTTTAGAAGGCATAGTTGGACGTGATCAATATGATACCCTTATTAATTGGTGCATAGCCTTAATGGATTTGAAAAATGATTTGGAGTTAGTAATTAATGATAAGGGCAAAACAGAAAAAGTAAATTCTTTTTCTCTTGATAAGCTAAATGTGACAAGTAAAAGTGAAAATCTTTTTTCAGAATACTATAAGAGAGCGAAGGGGTATTGGATAACACATAACACTGCCTACTAAAGCTTAGGCAGATGGGTAAATTGAATTAGCTCAACTCAACATTTTAAAATTAAAATTTAGATATTCAAAAATTATATGAGAAATAGTAGTTTTAGTTTTTCTCATGTTAATATAATAAAAAAAATTAAATTATTAGTCAAACTTTACAGCAACAACAACGACCCAGTATAGTCCTACAAGTGAGGTCTGAGGAGGATAGTGTGTGTACGCAGACCTTGTCTCTACCCCGATGGGGTAGAGAGACTGTTTCTGATAGACCCTCGGCTCAAGAAGACGAAAAGACAAAAAGAGAAAACATATTTGTACCATCATGAAAATAATAACAACAACATAAGAACCAGTAAATAGATGAAAGGTAGAAATAATGACCAGTAAATAACGCCCGACTCTATAAAAACAGAAAAGTAGTATAAACATATTAGTCAAACTTTATATAGTTTAATTCAGCTAAATATGTCATTTGTTTTGAATTGAAGGGAATAATAAAGATTATGGACGCATTCATTTTTAATTAAAGATATCAAAAATTGGCTTTCCCTTCGTTTGGTGTCAATTCATTTTTCTCATGTACAGTTTGTACTTTGTCCGAATGATAATTACTTTGATCTGATCTCTTAAAACCATCCAAGTATCTTGCATTACCAGTTCCATATCACACTTTGGGGGAGATAAAGATTTTATGACCACTTTTGGACCCCTCAGTCTTAGAAAAAATTCCCTTGAAACTATTTTATAATTAATCTTTTTCATAGATAATTTATTCTTCTCGTTCTCTCCATCAATTATAGCTGTGAGTCTGCGATGATAGGATTTTAAACTCAATCAAGATAAATAACATGCTTATAATAGAAATTCTATTATAGAATCATGATGTGTCCACTATCGAGATACTGAGCTTTCCATTTTGATGTCAAGATCAGCCTGCGCGTGATTTATATATCACTTGGAGATTAGATTAGGTTTATTTACTCTGAGGTCATCGATAAAGTAAAAAAAAATCAGTTGATAGGATATCTGCATACAATATTTATCAGCGAGCTCAGTCACTTACTTCACATATTGAACAAGGGAAAGTGCTTACATGCTCCGGTGTTTACATCAAAACATGTGTTTACACATATAAGCTTTTATCACTTAATAATGATTAATTAATATACATTTTCATCTCATTAATTATTAATTGTGGTAAGTTAATGTGATTTGGTGTAAACATTGAATAGGGAGCCATGTTTTAAAAGGTTGGGGGCGTGAGACGAGGCGTTTTACCTCTGGCAAAGCTAGGCGTAAGCCCTGATACATGGAGCGTAAATCTCATAGATCTTTAAATTTTAATAATTTTAAGATAGTATAAAATAAAAAATAATTATAAAAATTATACTAAAATCGCAAGATTTTGATAAATAATCTGTTTAAAATATTTATAAATTATAATTCAACTATGAATAATACAAAAGTATGACACATATCATAATATGTAAATTAGCTGCAACATCGTTTTAACTCAAATATAAAAAATATTGTATTCTATGCAAATTCTTATATGCTATCTCTTAAGGAATAATGAATCTTGAAAGAATTTCGATATTATAATTTAATTTTTTATTTAAAATACTCCTTTTACAATATACCCTTGTGGTCCGACCCTTCCCTGGACCTCGCATATAGTGGGAGCTTAGTGCACCGAACGCCGTTTTTTTCCCTTTTATTTAATATGCTTTCTATTTGAAAGAGAATTTATATAAAAATATAATTCACAATTTAAATATGATTCTCTAGCATCTTAAGTATCAACAAGTTAATAAAGTGACACATAATTCACCATACTATATCATGATAACTAATTATTTGTAAATAGTTACTAGCTAATTCTGAGCTATTAAATTAATAAGTATTGTATCTTGTAAACGTGAAAACAATACTCCCTCCGGTCCAAAATAAGTTATTTTTTGGCATTTTTCTTGTGGTCCAAAATAAGTGAGTTTTTCAGATTTTAAGAATGAATTAATTATTTTTTTCCTTTATTGTCCTTGGAATAAATAGTGTCGGAATGTGTTAGGAGTGTTTATGTGAGATAGTAAAGGTTAATATGGTCAATTCTATTTCTAATTAATACTAAAAGGTAGATTTCTTAATTTGTGTGAAAACATCCAAAAAATCACTCATTTTGGATCGGAGGGAGTAATATTTAGGAAAAATTTTATTAAAAAAAATTATGTACTAATATAATAAAGACATAACAAAAGTTAATAAAAAATACTTTTAAATGAAAGATTTATTTAAAATTTACTACTATAGTCTATAACAATCTTAGTAGATAACGTGCAATAATTTTTATTTTTATTATGACATAAATACTCTCAACTTAATGATTTATTATTAAGGAAAAAGTAATTTTGAATAGTCAACGATTTATTAAGAAAATTTCAGGATTTTCAAGGTTAATTACACACAATAGCATAAAGTTCTACTAGGCGAGCCTAGTACGCTTGGCGTTGGGCGTGTCCGGGGAATAAGCCCCGATGGCCGAGGCGTAAGTCTCACGGAACTAAGCCACACACATAAGTCCAAGGGCGTTTTACGAGTACTCCGCCCAAGTGCAAGCCCCAAGTGAGTCCCAATTCTGCCTTTTAAAACAGAGATAGGGAGTAAATAAAATTTCAACAAGAAAGGATAATAACTGTATGGGGTAAAATTGGTAAACGACAGGTGGATGCTCGATGGGTTGACACGTGAAAGTAAAGACAAGTATGGTATGAGTTAGCAATAGTTGGCTTCGGATACAAATATATGACCGGTGCTAAATAAGTTCTGAAGGCATTATGTCACGACCCAATTCCCAACCCGGTCGTGATGGCGCCTCTCGTGAAGACAAGGCCAGCCAGACCATTTCAGAACAACACTTAAAGCAGTTAGTCAGTTATATAACAGTTCGCATATGAATTAATGATATTAATCAATATAAATACAACCCAATAC
>MU689001.1:6013-16717 GCA_026770625.1 Nicotiana glauca | reverse complement strand
ATCCCCAAAGGTGCTCTACCCCACGCTCAGGTCCAGCATGCAAGTCACCACAATACAGCACTAAGATGTGCAAATCCGGGGTCTCAAACCCTCAGGATATCATTCCCAAGTATTACTCACCTCTAGCCGGCCGATAATCTAGCTCGCCAAGCCTTTGTCCCTCAAATCGGCCTCCACGCACGTCGAAACTAGCCAAAAACAGAGCGAATACATCACAATATGCAAATGGGATAATACCCAATCGAAAACAATCGAATTATAGCAAAAACCTCGAAACTAGCAAAACCCGAGCCCCGGGCCCGTTTCTCGAAAAATTATGAAACTTACATTTTCGGAATCCTTGTCTCGCCACGAGTCCGCACATATAAAATTTATCAAAATCGGAGTTCAAATGGGCCATCAAATTCCAAATTTACATAGCAAAAACCAAGCCCTAATTTCTTCAATTTTATACCCAAATTCAGTGGATTAATGGATAAATCTTCAATATATTCATGTATTTGACTCATAAAACTTACCTCCAATCGATTCTCAGTCGAAACCCTCTTACTTCCCGTCCAAATGCTCCCAAGATGCTCAAAATTGGTGAGGAATGGGGTTTGGTTCGCGGATGAAATATTTTTAAGCATTCTGCCCCAGGTCCAAAAATCCTTCATCGCGATCGCGACCAAGGTCACGCGATCGCGAAGAACAAAAATCCAAGGCCTTCAAATTACTCTATGCGAACGCGACTTAACCAATGCGAATGCGATGCACCCCTGTCCGACCTTCCGCGATCGCGAACCAATTAACGCGAACGCGGAGAACGTTAATTTGACCTGCCAAATTCCTCCAACGCGAACGCGACCTAGCTCGTGCGAACGCAAAGCACAGTCCCATTGCATATCGCGAACGCGGACCAACGAATGCAAACGCGTAGAACAAATCACCTGCCTCCCAAAAAGCTGCTACGTGATCGCGACACCACACCCGCGATCGCGAAGCATAAATCCTCTGCAACATTATGACAGCAAAATCTGATCTCAATACAAACCAAAATGGGTCCGTTTGACCACCCGAATTCATCCCGAGGCCCCCGGGACCTCAACCAAAGATATTACCAACATATCCCGAAACATCATACGAACTTGTTCCAATCACAAAAACGCATACAACAACACAAGAATCATCAAATCACCACGGATTCAAGCTTAAATTTTTCTTAAAACTTTCGAAACTCACATTCGATCAAAAACCCGACCAAACGACGTCCGAATGACCTGAAAATTTGCAGACATATCCAAAATTACCTAATGAAGCTACTGCAACTCTCGAAATTCCATTCCGACCCTCGGATCAAAATTTCACCTACCAACCGGAATCCGCCAAAATTCAAACTTCGCCGATTCACGCCTAATTCTACACCGGACCTCCAAATTCAATTCCGATCGCTCTCCTAAGTCACAAATCATCCCCCGAAGCTAACCGAACCACCGGAATTCACATCCGAGCCCTCTAACCACATAGTCAACTTCCGATTGACTTTTCTAAAATAAGCTTCCTTCTAAGAGGCTATGTGCCTTATTTTCAACCAAAACCAATTCAATTACACTTGATCAACTCTAATACCGATATAAAAACATGAAGCAACATAATAAGGGGGAAACAGGGAGGTGACTCACATGACGACGGGTCGGGTCGTCACACATTGGAACCAAGAACGATGATTTGAAAGGAAGACATCGGTGGATGAAGACAACATTCAATAAATAGTCGTTACAAAGAATTTTTGTATTAATGTTCAACCGTTATGCAGACATTAAGAGAGGTTATATTCATATTAAAGAAGAGGTTGATTTGGGGATTTTATCTCCCTAAATAAAGCAATAAATTGGAGAATTTATATCTATAGTAGGACACGAAATATTATGTGTTCTTATTCTATCAATCTACTCTCTTTCTTTGGCCTTGATATTGCTCATATCATTGCTTCCGGAGAAGCTAACTTCATAGCCAGGCTTATATTTTTTTCAAGTTATTTCGATAATCTTATTCTGTTCGTATTTATTTTATATTTCTGGATCAAATTAATTCACGTATCTATAAATTATGTTACCAATTCAATTATATCGTTTGACGGGTAAACAATAAACAACAATAACCTTGAGATTACTGGTTTCGAACACATAACACTGATTCAATTGTGGCCTCTAAGCCTTACTCAAGTCGCCAATTGACAGAATAAAGTCACTACATTAGCAAAGAGAGCAACTTATACAAGTCATAGTCTTGCTAAATCAGGACGTGATATGATACGTTCACAAAAATTTAAAACTAACGAAGGATCAAATAAGTTACGTGAAATTAAAATAAGTTAAGTGAAAATTAAAGAAAATAATCTATAAATTACACCGTCAGTAATTTAATTATTTGATTAGAATTAAAATTTTAACATTTTAATAGAATAATTTTAAAATTGAACTGAAGGGTATATATAATTATGAATTTTAGTGAAACCATTCGTAATTTATTATGATAAGATTAATTCAAATATTTTAAATTAATTTCATAATAAATTTTCTCGTTTATTAAAAAATTTGGTCCTAGCTGTGCCTGAAAAATTAGAAATTAAATAGTATTATATGTATTGGGATAAAACTATTAACTACGTATTTTAGACATAGTATTTATTACAGAACAATTATTTATTTAATTTTAATAAAAATTTAAATAAATAATATCTTCGTATATGTCCTTTACTTATATAGTAGATGCTTTAGTGTATAGAGTTTAACTTATACAAAGAAGATTAATTCATCAATTCTTATAAGTGCTTTATCTGAAATTTCCACAAGGATCATTGTAACAAATTATTGCTCATATTGCTCTTGAAATTGAATCAGTTCACTCTGTTCATCTTCATACGATGATAAGAATTCTTTTTTTTTCCTGTACAAAATTACTTATTATTTTATTTACCTTATTTCGTTCTTATTCTAATCATTCTTGAAAGAAGTTTATATAGGTTTATTTCGATTGTGTAGGCCTTCTATTACAAATTTAATTAAATTGATATCAGACCATATTTTAGGTTAAACACTCATGACATCAACCTTCAACTGGTAATATAAATGAAATATTGACACTTAATGGTTGACATGCGTCAAAAAATATTACTTGCTTAATTATTGTAATGATCTGACCTATCGTTTTACTTTTTAGATCCCTTTTCCTCTAATTAAGACTCCTTATATGTACTTTTACTGCTTTATGACATGCGAGGATGATTGGTGTAGGTTTGGTTGGGTTCGGGTTGAAATCAGAATACTTAGTTCCTTAATAGTAGCTTATAATAATTAAGTTTGACTTGAGTCAAAATTTTGAGTAAAAGACCTTGGAACCGGGATTCGACGGTCCCAATAGGTTCGTATGATGATTTTGAACTTGGGCGTGTATTCAGATCAGGTTTGGGATGACCCGGAAGCGTTTTTGCGCTTAATATTGAAAATTGACGCATTGAAGTTTTTTTTCCAAGTTTTTAAGTTTGATTTGGAGTAGACTTTGGTGTTATCGAGGTCCATTTGAGATTCCGAGCCTGGGAATAGTTCCTTATTGTGATTTATGACTTGCACGCAAAATTTAGCGTCATTCCGAGTTTATTTAATAGGAACCGGACGTCCGGAAGTCTTTCTAGAACTTCTTGAGTTTCAAGATTTAATTCATGTGTTTTGGCGTCCAATTCGTGATTGTAGATGTTATTTCAGTGTTCCAATCGCGCGAGCGAGTTCGTATGATATTTTTAGACTTGTGTGGATATTTTGTGTGGAGCCCCCGAGAGCTCGGGTGAGTTTCGGACGCATTCGGAAGGGGGGAGGAACTTAAGTTTTCTCTATGTCTTTTTTATGGTGCCTTAGGTATCGCAAATGTGAGGTTTTGTTCGCATTTGTGGGGTGGGCTTCGCATTTGCGATGGAGCCTGGGCGAGGCAGGATCGCATTTGCGAGTCCAACTTCGCATTTACGGAACTTTTGGTCGCAATTGCGACCTTGGCAGAAATGATCAGGCTTTGCAATTGCGATGCTTTTGTCGCATTTGCAAACCAGATGTCGCAAATTCGAAAAGTGCAAGGGCTTTAATTAAGGAACTTAGGGCTTTTTCCTCACATTTTCATTTGGTCATGGGATATTTTGAGAGCCCTTTTAGTGGGGGATTCTCATCTACAATACAAGGTAAGTAAACTCCACCTACATTCAAGTTAAATACGCGGATTACGATAAGATTGAACATGAAAAATTTGTGAAAACTTGTGGGATTTGTGAAGAACCTATGATTTTGGTAATTTTTGGGTTTGATCATAAATTTAGTGGTGGAAATGGGAGCAAGTTATATATTTGAGTTCAGTAGTTCATGTGCCACATTTATCTTCAAAAATTTTCGAAATTCGGACATGTGGACTCGGGGGTGTATTTCATTAACCTTCCAGTTTGAGTTCGGTAACTACTATAAAATCTAAAATATGAACTTCTGAGCATATATTTACTAGTTTATATAGCTTTTGATTAGTTTCGGAGTCTTCAGTGTCGTTGAAGGATTCTAGTGAGGTTGGAGAGCCGAATTGAGGACTTGAGATTGAGATAAGTATCTTATCTAACCTTACAATAGGGAACTTATCCCTTTAAGCGTATTATTGTTGTCTGCTACTTGTGTGGGGAGTTACGTACGCACGAGGTGATGAGAGTCTGTAAATAGCTGTATTCATGATATGTCCGAGTAGACTTAGATTCACATCGTGCTTTTAATTGTACTATTTATGCATGTCATGTGTATTAATTGTCTTTATTAGAGCTGAGACTAGGATTTAAATTGAAATTATCAACTTAGCTTCTTATTTCAGAACACTAGGGAATACTCATTAAACTGTGAAAATCCATATCTTCTCGCCTTGCAAGTACTTCTGTGAGTGAGGTAAATTTCTATATTCTATTAGAATCGGGTCGTTCGCGTCAGCAATATGATAACATCACTCTTATTGGATCAGGGCGTTAACACTATGATAACACCACTCTTATGGGATCAGGTTGTTCGCCTCGGTAGTATGACGATAACACTATTCTTATGGGATCAGGCCATTCGCCTCGGCAGTATTAAGTACCATTATTCATATGGGATCGGTCTGTTCACCTTAGAAACTTCGTGCTTAATAATCGAAACGGGCTCCAGTTTGGGTTTAATTGAGTTAGCGCATTCACGGCCAGTTATGATATATCGGAGATGTGATAAAGATTCTTCATTTTATTTATTGTGGTTGCACTTATTTGCTTCACTGATACTTGTTGTATGCTCACCACGTCTACTTTATGCACCTATGTTATTATTATTGACCTCTAGTAAGTGTTAAGCCGACCACTTGTTACTACTTCTTCGAAGTTAGACTCGATATTTATTGGGTACGTGTTGTTTTACGTACTCACGCTACACTTCTGCACTGATGTGCAGGTATTGAGATAGGTACTACCAGTGGTCATGTGGGCGCGTAGATGATATTTCCGGAGACTTAGTGGTGAGCTTCTTGCCTTGCTACGATCTGCAGAATTGGAGTCTCCATCTACCTTATTTTCTATTCCTCTTATGCAGTGATCACACATACTATTTTTGTTTGCCAGAGGGATGCCTCAATATTATTTTATCCAGGGTGTACTTAATCCTATTTTTCTTCTCTATTTTCTCCTTATATGGATGTGTCCCGTGAGTCCTCGGGCGTTCCTGTAAATGTGTCTAAACCAGCGGGTGATTCTTTTGTTGTGGATGGGGTCTACTGGTCCAGTGTGGTGACTTTTTATGGATAAGAGACCGAGTGGATCATCTACTGCTCGAAATGGTTGATTTAAAGGTTATCTTGGGCATGTACTGGTTGTCCTACTACTATGCCATTCTTATTGCTATGCCAAGACTGCCACCTTGGCGATGCCTGAGACACCCAGATTGGTGTGGAAAGGTTCGCCTGTCGGTACTTCCAACCAGGTTATTTCTTTCTTGAAGGCTCAACCTATGGACGAGAAGAGTTGTTTGTCTTACTTAGCCTTTGTTCGGGATACCACTATGGAGATTCCTGCATTAGACTAAGTTACAGTGGTACAAGAGTTTTCCAATGTATTTTCTGCTGATCTACCATGTTTGCAGCTAGATCGAGATATCAATTTTGTCATTGATTCATTGCCGGGCACCTAGCCTATTTCTATTTCACTTTATCGTATGGTTCCTAAGGAGCTTACAGAGCTAAAGAGCAACTTTAGGAATTGCTTGAGAAGGGGTTCATTAGATCTAGCATTTCTCCTTGGGGCGTACTGATGTTGTTTGTGTAGAAGAAGGATGGGAGTATGTGTATGTACATTGATTAACGCCAGTTGAACCAAGTGTTGCAAGTACATGCTTCCGTGTATTGATGATTTGTTTGACCAGTTGTAGGGTACCGGGGTGTTCCCTAAGATCGACTTGAGATCTGCGTATCATCAGCTGAAGATTCGTGCTTCGGATATTTCGAAGACGACTTTCCAGATTAGATATGGCCACTATGAGTTTTTGGTGATGTCCTTCAACTTGACTAACGCCTCGAAGACATTCATGGATTTGATGAATCGAGTGTTCAGGCCGCATATTAATTCATTTTTCATTGTCTTCATTGATGACATACCGATCTACTCGCGTAGTATTGAGGAGCAAGAGCAACATTTGAGATTAGTGCTTCACACCTCGCGAGAACATAAGCTTTATGCTATGTTCTCCAAGTGTGAGTGTAAGCACATGATTTTTGCCCTATATATATGAATTATTCCCAAAAATTCAAACAAAATAATTTCTTTATTATTTTATAATTTTTGTGAATTTTTGTGTTATTTTCTAGAAATTGCTGCATTTTATCCGTGCATTTTAGTTCATATGAAAAATACAAAAATACATTTGTATTTAGGATTTAATTTCATGTTTTAGGATTAATTAGGGGTTAATTTGTTTTAGAACAAAATATGAAGAAAATAACAAAAATAGTTTATTTTTGCATTTTAAATTGTTTAATTATGAATCCGTCACGAAATAGATTTTAAACAATTTTAGGAATTAATTAGTTTCATTTTGTAAATAAATTAAGTCTCTATTTTTAAATTTTTGTATCTTAATAAAATCAGAAAAATATAAATAATAAAAAAATAATAAAAGAAATACAATTTGAAAAAAAGAAAACAAATAGAAAAGGGGGCTGGTCTTAAAAGACCCGAATTTGGGCCAAATGGTTGAGCCCAAAACAAAAAATTAACCCAGTAGCAGCCCAACCCACCCCAATACCCGGTCTGTATGGCTTAAAATCCAAACGACATCGTTTGGTTATAGGAGATCTGGGCTGTTGAATTCTTGATCAAACGGTCAGATTACACAAGCCAGTTTACTAATCAAACGACGACGTTTTGAGTCGTTAGATCTTGACCATTCATTTGTTTGATCTAACGGGCAAGATTGAACCGTCACTTAATCAAATGACGTCGTGTAGGCGGCGATGAATCTCAGCCGTCAATTAATTCTAATCTAACGGTCTCTATTAGATCCTCTATAATGCATATAACTGTCTTAACCCTATACAAAAATTAGAGACAGAGATTTTATCTTCACTATCTTCCTCGTTAACCCTAGCCTCTCGCCGGAATCCATCGCCGGCGGGAAATGACACCCACACTAATAGCCCTCAGATTCACACCATCGACTCACCTCGTTCCCCTCTTTTCATTCCTTCCATTGGTTTCCCTCGAAACTCGCCAGAATCTGTCGAATCTTTGACCAAAGGTTCTCCGGCGACGACGCATGTTATGCCAAATGAGCCCAATTTTACACCATAGAACCGCCTTGGCCCCCTCTACACAAATTTCATAGTCTCTTGGCTCGAATGTGGCCGGAACGACTCGAATATTAATTTCAAGATTTTCCGGCCATGAGTCTATACTCTAATCTTTATGATTTCTTGACCGTAATATCCTCAACCACGTGTTTTCTTATGAAAACACATGGTTGGGGATGTTACATTTCAAGAATATCGAAAGATTCTCTCAAATCAGTTGGCCGGAGTTTTCTTCATTACATCAGTAAGTTCTCTTCCTATTTTTCTTTCTTTTATACTTTATTATGATTCTGATCACTTCTTGATAATAATTTGCATGCAAATTTAACTTAGGTTAATGTTTAATTCTGATTCAGGCCATTTGATAGTTCCTTTTATTTCTGATTTTATTTTCCTGTTTATGGATCTTTTGTCAATAGTTAGACGGCTAGTCAATAGTTTAGTTAGGTTTATTCTCATATAATGACTTGGAAATTATTGAGGTTGATCCCGGTTAGGTTTACTGTTGATTGTAATGCTTAGGGTTGTATTGGTTATAATTGATAGTTTAGTTTCAGAGAAAAAATAAGGAGTAACAGGTTCAATTTGGACAAAAGTCAAAGGGGATAGGGCTGCAGTAATTTTAAGAGTTGGCAAGGGTAGTTTGGGCATGGAAAAGGGCAGAATTAACAGATTTGGTAAATATTAAAATGGGTTAAGGGTAGTATAGAAATTGTAAAGGGAATAGAAGGTTCTAGAATAGGCTTTAGTGTAGAGGCCAAGGCAATAAGGGCACTTACTTGAGTAACAAGTTAGAAATAGGAGGACTAAACTGAAAATTAAAAAAGGACTAAAGAGAAAAACCAAAATCTGATTCACCCTTCTCTTGTTGCCCATAAAGTGGCATTCTCATGCCTTTAGAAAGGGTCCTTTCTTCCCAAGCATATAGTCTACACAAAAACATTCCCTGCCTTTCTCTACAAGTTCAGATCTGAAATTTGATATCCAAACTTCAAATCTTCAAAAGAAAAACCAAAAAAAAAAAAAAGAGAGAAAACTTTCACCAGAAATCTAATTTTTTCAGTTTATTTCAGCACTCAAATACAGAAAATACAAAAAAAAGGGGGCATATACTAAGAAGAAAACCAAAACTACTGTTTCATTGTTTTTTTTAGCAATTGGGAGGTTTTCTTTGGCTTTTTCTGCTGGTGTTTTGGTCTAGAGTTTATTTGCACATTGGTTTGGAGCATTTTCCATTGGATTCGAGTTCTTTGAGTGAACCTGGGTTATCTGCTGGGCCTTCGAAGTTCCTGTATCAATTTTCACACCTAGAGGCTGTTTGTGTTCTTTACTGCTGTGGCGATATTGTTTCGAACTGCTGCTGCACTACTGTTTGAGCTGGCTCCCTTTCTCCTTTTTCTATTTGCAATTTCCAGGTACACAGCTTGTAACATTCTAATGTAGATCCAAGCTTGAAGACTAAATACATGAATGCTATTTGAAAATTGCAATCTCTGTTCATTTAAAGTATTTAGTGATTTAGTTCGTCTAAATTTTGTATGAATAGACCTGGACTGTACTAAGATTGTTGGAACTTGTTCAGATTATCTGTTTGTTGTTAATCGATCGTTTGATCACTGTTTAGTTGGATCATGATAATATTATTTAGTTGAAACTGGACTGCCAATGGTTTAGATTAGTTAGGCTGCTTGGATCAATTTGAGTAGTGAAATGGTGCTTAACATCCACGAAAACTGGACTGGAAATCGAGTGAATTTGACGAGTTTCATCCTTGAGTTAATTTAAGACTATGAATGTTTAAAATTCAGGTTCAATAATCGGTTGTTCAAACCTGTGATTTATTTGTTCTGTTGGAAAGTCACTAAGTTTAAATAATTCAATTACTTCACTGATCCCATCATTTGATAGTGTGAAATAATGTGTATAAGAGGAATGCTGTACTTATTTGTTCGGTTTGCAATTTAATTGATACGCTGGGACTGTTTTGTTTGGATTCAATTGCTCACCTCGTTGGAGGCTCGAGCTTGCATATCGCTTTATCCAGCTTCTTGAAGGCCACCTTTTGGGCTTAGCTTTGGGGCCTAATTAAAATAATAATGAGTAAGCCTTCAACATTAGATAATGGAGATTGTTTTTTAAGAATTAATGTAGCCAATTCATCTTTTAGCAGTGAATTGCAAGGGCTTTGGATCCAACCAGTTATATGTTGGTGAATTAAGCATAATTTGGGTTGCAATCTTGATTTAAATAACTTTAAATTCTTAGTACTACTAGAGTACTATATCTTTCCCACAACTATTTCATAACCCTTGGCCCTCCTTAATTAATTTTAATCCTTAGAAATCGAGGCATGCCATTTAGTTGGATTTTCATGGCCCTCGCAAAGCTAACAATACGTTAGCCTCTTTAGGCATGATTTTAAATAATCTTACCTTCCTAATACGGGTGTGCATTTCATGCAACCCAAATCCAAATCCAAAAACGTTGAATATGAATGTGTCGAGGATCCGGGTGCATTTCATGTGACGTGATCCGAAAACATGTTCTTAAACGACGTTCACTTTTTTAAAATAAAATAATTTGACAAAAGCGGTAATTAATTCTAAAAATGCACAAATAGGATAATATGTATTAAAATCAAATATTTTAGCCAAATATGACTGTTGAGCGACCGTGCTAGAACCACGGAATCCGGGAATGCCTAACACCTTCTCCCGGATTAACAGAATTCCTTACTCAGGTTTCTGGTTCGCGACTGTTTAACAAAGTCAAACCCTTCCTCGATTCGGGATTCAAAAAAAAACGGTGACTTGGGACACCATAAATCTCCCAAGTGGCGACTCT
>MU688995.1:16135-31512 GCA_026770625.1 Nicotiana glauca | reverse complement strand
TCAATTGATCGTTTTAGTCATGTTTAAGCTATTTCCACCTCTTTTAACTGTCCGGACTTGTTTCTGCCTCTCTGAAGTCCGCTTGGTTTTTCTACTAAACTCACGTCCTATTTTTAATCACATCTATATGTTTTTCTACTAAGTTACCTTTCCAGTCTAGAACTGGACTATTATTTTCTAAAACTTATCAGAATACTATGTCTTTAATATCTTCTGTAATTTTCAAAAGAATGTTTCCATACTGATATACTTACTGCTCTCTCTCTCTCTCTCTTTTACACTCCTGAAATCCTGAATGATTTTGCATCTGTTTCTTCCTCCTGTCCGAAACTGTGCTATTTCCTTTTATCAGAATACCACATCTTTGATATCTTTACTATATATTTTCCAAGTGTGTTTCAAAGTGTTTTCTTACTGATTCCTAAAACATTATATATTTACTGGATTTTCTCAAGTTCTAATAATTTTCGTCCAACTTTCTGAAATCCTGGTTAAATTTTTGGCTTCTATTTAAACCTATTTTCGACACTCCAGCTTTAAAACTCCCATTTCTTTAGACCTTAAATGTGATTGAGACGTGCTAATTATGTGTCTATCTGTGGAGTGATATTTGAGCCTTTTATATTCCGTTTATATGATTCCTTACATGAAGTCCTCTCTATTTTGTATGTTGCCTAGTATTTTTGACCTTTAAACCTAAGGGTTCAACCTAGTCCTCACCTTATAGGAATAGTGGTCCTAAAACACCCTCTAGGACTTATAGGACGGGACGGGTAATAGCCCACGATAAGAATTCGTGACCAATCCACACGTTTAAATACCTTAACGGGATGGGAAGGGTAGAATATAGATATGATGACCGGTGCGCTAATATCTCATGCGACCCCTCTTTTGAGGAGTGACTGCTAGGTATTGCATTGATGTGATCCATATTGTATTAAACCTAGGACCCCTTTCCTTTTCTTTATTTGTGTATAATATTTTTTCTTAAAATTATGTTTCCTTCCAATTAATCCTTCTTTTAATCATTTATGTCATTTCTTTCCTAAAACTTTCAAACTTATCTGTAATTGCTATGTGCAAACCTTACGTGTTCCCTTTCTTTTAAAGTCACAATAAAAGCATGGTCGGGAACCACACTAGTGGATCTTGAGGGGTGCCTAATACCTTCCCCTCGAGATAATCTCAAGCCTTTACCCGAACTCTGGTTTTCTTTCAAAATCGCTTCTTCTCTTTAAAGTGTCCTAATGCACTATAATCATTAGGTGGCGACTCTCTAAAATCCATAACCCGATTCCTCAAAAGGGAATAAGAGTTGTTTTGTCCATAATGTCGTAAACCCGATTCTTTTCTCCTTTTTTTAAAAGAAAGAGGGGGGGAAGGGGGCATCGACAAGTAGTGGAACCTACCTGTGAGAACTAGTCAGCTGAGTGGAGGTTGGAGATGCACAATATTGGGTTATAAATGTGAACTTGCAGATGCGGTGTTTTTGGTTGTAAATGCGGTATACCTGGCAAACTTCTTTTATTTCGAGGGTTAGCTCATTTTTCATTATTTGGAGATTTTTAGGTCAGCTTGAGACGATGTTTGGGAATATTTTCATCACTATTTTGTTGGTAGGTAATTCTCACTTGGATTTGACTATATATATTGAATTTTCATGGATTTATGGACTTTAATCATTTGATTTTAGAGAAATAATTGGCGCTTTTGCATACAACTTAGGAGGATGAATTTTAAAGAGTTACAGGTTGATTTAGACTTTCTTTTAGAATATAATCATATATTTGGACTCAGAGGTTATGGGTAGTCGGGAACTACCCCTTGACTCGGGTTTTGACAATATGGCCTAAGTTGACTTTTGTTGATATATTTAGGAATTGAATAAAGAATGAAGCTTTATTTTTTGGAATTGATTACTATGAGTTTGTTTGATGTTGTTGAGTTGGTTTTGGCTAGATTCGAGCTAATTAGAGGTGATTTCTAAGGGAACTATATTCTTGAAGTATTGATTATACTTTATTGAGATAAGTATCTTGTCTAATCTTTTATGGAGGAATCCCCCGTAGGATGTGACCTTATTTGGCTAATTGGAATGTTTAAAAGCGATGTATGTGTGAAGTGAAAAATGTATATGGGGTGCTATGTATGATTTTGATTGGATTGGACTTTAGGCTTCTATTACGCCCTGCTTGAACTGTGTACTTCTTATGATTTTTGTTTTGGTCATGTGTATGACTATGTGAACTCCTTGAATCATGTTAGAGACCTTGTACAGTCTTTGATATCCTATTTGAGCATGATATTTTTTATTGTATGACTTACCCGCCTAATCTAAGTTGTAGTTGTACACTTAGCATATGCATACACTTTAGCATGATATTTTCCTCAATCCATTAGTATGTGATTTGATATTTTTTTCGTATACACGTAATCTTGTATATGTTTTCTGTGATATGGACTAGTTTGGAAGCATGTGTATTATTCTTGAGGATGATATATTTATGCACGTGATTTTTTTTTTTTTGCACTATGAGGATAAGGATTCATCATCTAGGGTCGTCCTCTCTTGTTTCACTATGGAAATTGTTCAGCGTTTGGACATTGTGTATCTTTTCTATATGGAATCCCATTAGATGTATACATAATTTACTGAGTATCTTCTCCTTATGCTAACCTCAGAATGTATATGTGCCTCTTATGCATATCTTCTCTGTGTGATGATTTAGTAGATATAATGATTCACCTGACATATCTTTTATATATATATATATGTCAATTGTGTGTATCATTATTTGCTACTCTTGCATATCTTCTCGATATGTTGAACTCTTAACTGGATTACTAGGCTTAGATTCTAGCATTGTTATTGTGTACATATATATTCATGAATTGTACAGGTTTGATTGGTGAATATAATTGACCCCTCTTGTAACTACCTCACCGAGGTTAGTCATGATAGTTATGAGTACATGGGTCGGTTGTAATCATACTACACTGTGCACTTAATTATACAAATCTAGGTACGGGATTCAGCTAAGTGTTGAATTCGATTGATATTGTTGTTGAGATGCAAGGTAGAGTTGCATCCCGACCGTAGTCCCTGGTGCCTTTTTCCTATCTTTTATTATTGTTGTTGCTTCAGAAAGTACATTATATTACCAGACTTCGACTGATGTAATAGAATTTGTGACTCAGTTATACTAGTTTCTAGGGTAATTATTGCATTGGTTTAAGATTTTTCTTTGCTATTAGACCTTTAGACTCTTTTACGCCGATATTATTTTTAATTTTCTGTCAATATTTTACGATAGGCATCCCTAGCAATTTGTTTAGGTGCCATCATGACCAGAGGTAGTTTTGGGTTGTGATAGTTTGGTATTAGAGTAGTAGGTCGCTTAGGTCTAGTAGAGTCTTGCGGATCGGTAGAGAGATATATGTACCTATCTTTGAGAGGCTTTGGGACTGTTAGGAAAACTTCCCTTTCTTACATTATATATCGTGCAGATTTTTTTATTTAAAAGTTTGAATCTTTTCTCTTATGTTCTCTCATAGATGGTGAAGACACATTCTTCTAGTACAAGTAAGCAGGAGCCAGTACACCAGGCCAGCACGAGAGGCCGGGGTCGAGGCTGAGGCACGGGTGGAGCATGTGTCATTGTTAGAGGCATTATTAGAGCAGCAATTGTGGTGCAACTAGTACTGCCACATGCATAATAGAGCAGCTGGCTCATGGTCATCAGACATCGGGGGTTCTATTAGTGCAGCAGTCATTGTAGTCCAGCCCGAGATTATGCCAGTTTTGACTTCTGAGGCATAGAAAGGCTGGAGAGATTTTAGAAACTTAATCCATGTCACTTTAGTGGAGACCTAGTGAGGATGCACATGTTTTTCTTGATGAGTGTCACTGGATTTTGTGTAGTTTGGGTTTGGTGGACTCAAATAGGGTTGATTTTGTTACTTTCCAGCTAACAGAGCCAGCGTACAGATGGTTGTAGACCTATGAGTTGAGTAGGACAGCTGGCACAGCACTACTCACATGGTCTTAGTTTTATTCTTGGAGAAGTTTATTTCACAAACTCGTAGAGATGAGTTGCGCTGTGAGTCTGAGCATACCGACATGAGGGTATGACGTTAAACAATATGAGATGAAGTTCATGGAGCTAGTACATCATGCTATTTTCTTGGCCCCTATGTATCATGCTATTTTTTATTGTCATGCTACAACTGTGAAATTGGCTATTGATATGCCGGAAAATGTTAGCATATTTAATACAAATTGCATAGATTTTAGCTTGTTTTAAATTCAATAATCTTGTATTCTTATGTAATTTTAGTATTTTTGCAGTGTATGAAGTCTAAGGACCTAAGAGCATGGAAATGAAATCAAAAAGCCACAAAAAGACAAGAAAAGAGCAAAATACATTGCCAATGTAGAAATGCGGACCGAAAATCCGACATGCGGGCCGCATAATGCTCAAGAAAATTGCAAAACACAACAGTTTGATGACAAAAGTCCAGTGCAAGAAATGTGGTCCAGTCGGCATAATAGGTTTGCGGGCCGCATAATGGACCACAAACTTGTTATAAAAGTTTCTGAAGGTAGAAATACGATGCAAAATGTGATCGCATATCGACAATACGGACCATATAACGTGAATGCGATGAAGCTCTGGAAACTAAGGTTTGAAGATGCGATGGTCATGTCAAGAATGCGGACCGCATGTTTGTTATACGACAGATAAGCGGTCGCATATTTAACCTAAAAGGGTATTTTTGTCCGATTTTTTCTCGAATTTTGACCCACTATAAATAGATTTATTGGGAATTTTTGGGGGGTATCTTGTCTGATTTTGGGGACACAAGCCAAGACTTTTGCGACGATCCGGCCCGTCGTCTCATGTGTTATTGCTCAGTTTTTCCTGTTTGTTGCTTCTTCATATTTCATTATCGGTATGTGGTGTGTGAGAGTTGATTTGGAATGGTTTTGATAAGAAATGAGACACTTAGTCTGTTTAAGGAAGGCTTGAGTTGGAAAAGTCAATCGGACATTGACTTGTGAGTTAGAGGGCTCGGAATTGATTTCCGATGATTTGGTTAACTTTGGGGGATGATTTGTGACTTAGGAGCGTGATCGGAATTGATTTTGGAGATCCGGTGTAGAATTAGACTTTGGCGAATTCCGGTTGATGGGTGAGATTTTGATCCGAGGGTCAGAATGGAATTCCGAGAGTTGTTGTAGCTTCGTTGGGTGATTTTGGATATGTGTGCAAATTTTCAGGTCATTCGGACATCGTTTGGTTGGGTTTTTGACCGAATGTACATTTCGGAAGTTTTTAAAGAACTTAGGCTTTGATTTTGCGAAATTTGATGAATTTGGTGTTGACGGTAATGTTTTGATGGTTCGAGCAAGTTTGAATAAGGTAATAGATCATATCTGTGCTTTTGGTTGAGGTCCCGGGGGCCTCGAGGTGAGTTCAGGTGGTTGAACAGAGAGTTTTGGAGTTTATTGCATGATTAAGTCTGCTGGTTCTGGTATTTCTGCATCTGCGGAAAAAGGGACCGCAGAAGCGGTTCCGCAGATGCGGTGGGAGGGTCGCAGGTGCGATTTTAGAAGGGCTTGGCATTTCCGCAGAAGCGGACGGGGTTCCGAAATAGCGGTCTCCGCAAAAGCGATCGTGGCTCGCAAGTGAAAGTCTGCAAAAGCAGAAAAGGGCCGCAGAAGCGGTAACCGCAGAAACGGTTACCGCAGAAGCGGTTATGATATCATGGATGCGAAAAGGGCTGGACAGAAAAGGGTTTTAAAGTGTCATTTTGTTCCGCGAGTTAAGACATTTTTCCTCCATTTTTTAGCAAGCTTTGAGAGCTTTGAGGCGATTTTGAAGAGAGATTTAAGGAGGAATGATTTGAGGTAAGATTCTTGAACCTAAAACTCATTTTTATTGAGAAATCTACCTATAAATTCATGGAATTAAGCCAAAATGGGGTAAGTTAGGGCTTGAGAAGTTATGATGTAAAAATGAAATTTGGAGGGCCAAATGGACTCCGATTTTGGTAAATTTGATATGTATAGAAACGTGGTGAGACGAGGAATCCGGTAATGTAAGTTTTGTAATTTTTTGAGAAGCGGACTCGGGGCTCGAGTTTTGCTAGTTTCGGGATTTTTGCTATATTTCGATTGTTTTCGATTGGGTATTGTTCCCTTGGAATATTGTAATGTATTCGCTCTGATTTTGATTAGATTCGACGCGCGTGGAGGCCGATTTGAGGGGCAAAGGCGTCGCGAGTGAGTAACTTCACTGGTTCGAGGTGAGTAATACTTGTAAATGATATCCTGAGGGTTAGAAACCCCGGATTTGCACACCATAGTGCTATATTGAGGTGACTTGCATGCCGGTTAGTGGGCGTGGGGTAGAGCACCGCTGGGGATTGTGACTTGGTCTGCCCCGATTGATTTATCACTACATATTTGACTGGAAATTATTTTTATCACTGCTGTTTGGGCTGATTGCCATATTTGGGCTTCGTGCCAACTATTTGGACCCTTCGGGGATTATTTTCACTGTTTTGACTTATTATTTGAACTCAGTCATATTGTTTCTCCACTATTTTACAGCTCAGCCGCTTTTACTCAAATTAAGGCTTAAACGATATTTTTAAATGATAATATGGGTTGAGGACTACTGTTTTACTAATGCCCGAAGAGCTTATGATGATATTCTGACTGAGTGTGGCAGAGGGCCAAATGTGAGGATACACTGAGGGATATGAGGCCGAGGGCCTGGATGTGAGGTACATATATATATGGATCGGACTGCACGTCGCAGTATGTATATATATTGTTTAGGCTTTCAAACCTTATTGATAGCGCTTGGGTTGTAGGAGCCCCACTAGAGTCTGCACACCCACAGTGAGCGCGGATACCCATATGGATCGGGCTGCACACCGCAGCGATATGTGGATCGGGTTGCACGCCGCAACAATTATTATGTGATACTGTTTCTGAGAGTGACTAGGGAGAGGGAGCCCGAGGGGCCGAGAGTGTTGTTGGGAGTGAGCCCGAGGAGCTTGTTCAGCTTGAGATATTGCCCGAGGGGCGAGCTTTTATGTGCTCATTTTGCATACTTCTTGTATTTTACCTGATATACTGTGGTATTTGTGCCCGAGGGGCTGATTTTTTAGTGCTATACAACACTAGCTATTTTGAAACTATTTTCGTAATCATTGAAAAGACCATTTTCAAAAGAGATTTGAACTAAGCTAAAGCATTTCTAAAGATTTCACCGTTTTCACTATTTTTCTCAAAAATGGTACCCGGATTCAGTATAGCGTGTTGTTTGCTTTACATGATTTCTTGTTGCTCAGTTATTATTTACTTTTATTACTCACTGAGTTGGAGTACTCACTTTACTCCCTGCACCTCGCGTGCAGTTGCAGGTATTTATGCACCCGGTAAGGGGTATTGGTTGTACGACGGCGGAGTGGTAGAGGTTTTAGCAAGGTGACTGCCAGCGTTCGCAGCACCCCTGTCCTTTCACGTTATTCTTACATCTTGTTCAGTGTTTTTCTAGACTGTATAGTGGAGACTTTATTTTCGTAGATGCTCGTGACTTGTGACACCCCGGTCGGGTTATATGGGGTTGTAAATACTGATTATTATTGTCGTTAAATTGTATTATACTATTCACTTATGTTTAGTAACTGGTAAAGAAATAATTTGGGTTATTTGGCTGGCCTTGTCTTCACGAGAGGCGCCATCATGACCGAGTTTGTAAATTGGGTCGTGACAACTTTATTATTCCTCTCTTTTGGAAGCTTTTGAAAGAAGAATCTTGCACTTTGTTAGCTTTATGGCATTAAATATTCTCATCCTTTTGTATTTTAGTATGTATAGCTAACTTTAAGTACTAAGGTTGTGGATCCTAAATGGGTATTATGTTAATGGGTGTTTAACATTGAATATATGAATAATGGTTGGTTAATATTTATTTACTTCTCATTATTCTTTTATTGTTGGTGCTTGCAAACATTAACAAGTGTCATTAAATTCTTACTTTGATTGGGAAAGTGGGTTAGAATTTGATAGAAGTAAATATCAAAGACTCAAGGCTTTAAACCTCGTTTAATAGAATCGCTTAGGAATAAATGAGTTTTATTTGGAATATATTGATTGTTCTTAATTGAAACTCTTTTATATTTGAAAAATCATAAAGAGGAAATACTACCCAACAATTGGAAAATATTGGGTAGTTATTTAGAAATCATTTGTATATCAAAAGAACCTTCCATTATAAATATATCATATTAACATCTATAGCATTATACTTTATTGAAGGGGACACAACTTTGGTTCTTTAATCAAATTTATTACATTCTCAATATCACAATTAGTTATTTCTTCAAATCACAATCATACCATACTCTTGTTACAATTAACTAAATAGAATTACGACTTAAGTCAAGTGACACACTAATCGAGTATCCTTTCACACCTATTCGTTGTGAGATTTAACCCCAACCTTGTTGGGTTATTATATTTGACACCGACCTCCTTACACTATTTAATTAAAGTGTAATTTGAGCATATCAAATTTTGGTGACGTTGCTGGGGAATACGGTTTTGAAATAACTAATTAGGGCGTATTTTACTTTATGTCTTATTCTGTTCCATCACACTTTGCTTGTGTTTCTTGGTATTGATAGGAAAACATGGTCTAATAGGAAGAAGAAATTGAGGTAAAAATGGAAGAAAATCTTTTTGTGGACATAGAGGAATACATTGAGGATAATAACGCTATTGTACCTCCGGTCGTAGAAACTTCTTGGTGTGTGTGCGATGCACAAGCCAAACAACGTCACTGCTGATGCCCTAAGGTTGAGATGCTTCAAGTACTCACTAGCTGGGGTCGCAAGGAAATGGCTTCAGGATTTACCACCAAACTCCATTCATTCTTTGGCCCGAACTCGTCCGAGCATTCTTAGCTAAATGGTTCCCGCAAAATAAAAAATTTGAGCTTCGGAATAAAATCTTATTTTTGAAGCAAGTACCGGGAGAACATCTACATGAGGCATGGGATCGGTTTAAATTATATTTGGTGAGATCTCCCAATCATGGTTTTTCGGATTCCATCTTGTTGGAAAAATTCTACATAGGCTTAGATCCGATGAACCAATCTATAGCCAAGAATGCAGCTGACGGATCTTTTATGGACAAGACATTCATAAGGATCACATAAATCCTTGACAAAATGGCACAACATAATCAAGCTTGGCACTCTGAGGACACTACAGGTGGAATTGCATATGGTTCTCCCTCCTTGACCAATCTAATTAAGGAGAATCAAAAGAGAGATCAAGTAATCGTAGGGCTTGCCACAAATGTCAATGTGTTGACAAAAATACTCACGGAAAGCCAAACAAAGAAGGTGAATGTGGTGGAGTATGTGCAACCCATATCAAATGAAGATTATGAGGAATAAAACTACATCAACAACTCTCAAGAAGGGTATAAAAAAAACAATACCAAGGTCAAGGACAATAAAATCAATGGAGGCCTAACCTGCAAAGGCAAGGCAACTAACAATGGTAAAATGACCAAGGTGGCTCAAATCAAGGAAATTGGAATAACAACAACAACTTCTCAAATCAGAGTTCAAATCCTTATGTTCCTCCAAAGGGTCAATATTCAAATCAAGGTTCCTCAAGTGATTCTAAGTTGGAATGGATGCTTTAAAGGGTATTGCAAAATCAAGAGAAGTCCGACACTTCTATGTGGAACATGATCGAGCTTGTTGGCTCGCATACCGCATCCATTCAAAAATTAGAGATGTAAATGATAGACCTCTCTAGGGAACAAAATCCAAAGCAAAAGGGAACACTCCTTAGTGACACATTGCGAACCCAAGGGGTAGTGAGAGTGGTCCAACTTCTCATATTATGGCAATTACTACTCGGAGTGGGAAGGTACTACAAGGAGAGGGTGAACAAGTGGTTGAAGTAGAAGAGTCCGAACAAAGGGTTGAGGTTGAATAGCCAAGTGTTGTCGAAGTTGAAAAGATTCCGGAAGATTTGCAATTGCAAAATGAGAACCGGGAATAGGTAAAGGAAAAGGTAAAAGAGACACCAAAAACTATACCACCTATTCCTAGACCTCCTCCTCCATTCCCTCAAAGACTTCCTAGGAAGGTTGATGATAGAAAACTCGAAAAGTTCTATGACATTCTCAAGAAATTATCAGTGAATATTCTATTTCTGGAAGCATTTCAAAAAATGCCGGGGTTTGCTAAATATTTGAAAGATTTTATCACAAAGAAGAGAACCACAAAGAATGAGGTGTGGAATGTGACTCACCGGATTAGTTCCATCATTGCAATATCCATCGTTCAAAAGAAAGAAGATCTAGGAGCTTTCACCATTCCATGTACTATCGGGGCATGTGATTTTGCAAGAGCTCTTTGTGATAATAGGGATAGCATCAACTTAATGCCATTTTTCATTTATAAGCAAGCAAGGTTAGGTATGCGAAGGCCCACAAGTATGAGATTGCAAATGGCCGATTGTTCCATAAAAATATTGGTGGGAATTGTTGATGATGTTCTTGTTAAAGTGGGAAAGTTTCATTTACCCTGCCGATTTCGTAATCCTTAATTGTGCAGTTGAAAAAGAGATCCCTGTAATTCTGGGGAGACCATTCCTTATCACAGGAAGAGCAGTAACGGATTCGGAATGGAATGAGATCAAATTCCGTGTGAATGAAGAAGAGGCTACATTCCAATCAATCAAGGGTATAAAACTACCACATGAGTATGAAAGCATCTCGGTGATTGGCGTTGTTGATGAAGTGGAAGATGCAGTTGAAATAAAAATGGAAGAACAATGCTTAGGTGAGGCATTGGCAGCTATTTTGGTAAACTTCGATGGTGAAGATATGGAAGGGTACATGAAACCAGTCAATGCATTTGAGGGGCTTGGGTCCTATTCTTATGCTCCAAAGAAGCTATCTCTTGAATTGGAGAATAGAGCTACTCCTCCCGCCAAGCCTTCTATTATTGAGACACCACAACTAGAGCTCAAGCCACTTCCACCACACTTGAGGTATAAGTTTCTTGGATTAAATGATACTTTACCTATAATTGTTTCTTCCTTATGGAATGATGTGCAGGTAGTACAATTGTTGGATGTCTTGAAGGAGCATATGCAAGCTATTGGATAGATAATTGCGGACATCCGAGGTATTCCCCCAGGAATTTTTGAACACAAGATCTAATTGGAGAATCACACTAAGCCAAGTGTTGAACACCAATGACGGTTGAACTCGTCCATGCAAGAGGAGATAAAGAAAGAAATCATCAAGTGGTTGGATACCGGGGTAGTCTACCCTATTGCCGATAGTCCTTGGGTGAGCGTGGTGCAATGTGTGTCGAAAAAGGGAGGCATGACCATAATTGAAAATGATAAAAATGAGCTCATCCCAACAAGACCAGTGACTGGATGGAGGGTATGTATGGATTATCAGAAGCTCAACAGTGCCATATGTAAAGACTATTTCCATATGCCTTTTATTGATCAAATGCTTGATTGGCTAGCAGGAAGGCCATTCTATTGCTTCCTTGATGGATATTCCGGTTACAACCAAATCAACATAGCATTAGAAGACCAAAAGAAGACAAAATTCACTTGTCCTTATGGAACATTTGCCTTTATCCTGATGCCATTTGGTTTATGCAATGCTCCGACAACTTTTCAAATATGCATGATGTCCATCTTCTCCCACATAATGTAGAAGTTTCTAGAGGTTTTCATGGACGACTTTTATGTGGCAGGTGACTCTTTTGAGCATTGTCTTAACAATCTTGGACAAGTGCTCAAAAGATTTGAGGATACCAACCTTGTGCTCAACTGGGAGAAATGTCGTTTCATGGTGGATGAAGGCATTGTATTGGGGCATAAAATTTTGAAACATGGCATAGAGGTTGACCAGGCAAAGATCGAGAGCATTTCCAAGCTTCCTCCACCCACCTGAGATACAGGTATCCAAAGTTTCTTAGGGCATGCCGGATTTTATTGGTGTTTCATCAAGGATTTTTCTAAGATTGCAAATCCTATGTGCAAACTCCTTGAGAAAGATACAAAATTTGTGTTTGACGAGAAATGCCTCAAAGCCTTTAAGGAATTGAAGCAAAAGCTCACCATGGCACCTATTATTGTCACACCCGATTGGTCTCTTCCTTTCGAGCTCATGTGTGACACCAGTTGTATAGCTATAATGCTAGGCCAACACCACAACAAGGTTTTTCACCCGGATCTATTATGCAAGCAAGACACTAAATGGGGCACAAATGAATTACACAGTGACAGAGCAAGAACTTCTTGCCATTGTCTATGCCTTTGAGAAATTCCAGGCTTAATTGTTGAGATCCAAGGTAATAGTGTACACAAACCATGCTACACTTCGCTACCTCATGGCAAAGAAGGATGCAAAGCCTAGATTGATTCGGTGGGCCTTGTTGTTTCAAGAATTTGACTTCGAGGTCATGGATCACAAGGGAACACAAAATCAAGTGGCGGATCATTTATCATAGCTTGAATAGGCTGGGAGGCCCAAAAGAGATCTTGAAATCAACGATGTATACACGGATGAACAAATATTGGCACTATCTAGCACTTTTGCTCTTTGGTATGCCGATATTGCTAGATACTTAGTTAGTGACCTTATTCCGGAAGGATTGGAATCCTATCAAAAGAAGAAGTTTTTGAGAGATTTTCAGCAATACTATTGGGAAGAACCATTCTTGCTACGTGATTGTGCTGACAACATCATCTGAAGGTGTCTTCCAGAAGAAAATTTATGCCAATTCTAAAGGCATGCCATGACTCGCCGGTTAGAGGTCACCTTGAGGGAAATCGAACGGCGGATAAAGTGCTTGAATGTGGTTATTATTTGCCACCGATTTATCATGATGCAAATCAAATGGTCAAGGCTTGTGACCAATGTCAAAGGCAAGGTTCAATCTCTAAGAGGCATGAAATGTCAATGCACTTTGTGATGGAGATAGAGATCTTTGATGTATGGGGAATTGATTTTATGGGTCCCTTTGTGTGCTCTTGTATGATGAAATATATCCTTGTGGCCGTGGACTATATGTCCAAATGGGTTGAAGAAATTTCCTTATCTAACAATGAAGCGTGGAGTGTAATATCATTCTTAAAAAAAATATATTCACGCGGTTTAGCACTCCTAGAGCTATTCTTAGTAATGGTGGGTCTCATTTCTGTAACAAGGCTTTCATTGGGCTACTAGAGAAATATGACGTCAAGCATAAGGTGGCCAAACCTTATCATCCTTAATCAAGTGGCCAAGTTGATGTTTCCAACTGGGATATAAAGAACACTCTAGCAAAGACTGTTAATGCTAACAGGACCGATTAGTCAAGTAAGCTAGATGACACACTGTGGGCATACCTCACGGCGTATAAAACTCCTAATGGCACTTCTCCTTATCAATTAATCTTCGGCAAGGCTTGTCATCTACCCGTAGAATTGGAGCACAAAGCCATGTGGGCTTTGAAAAGGTTGAACTTGGACTGGGCTGAAGCTGTAAATTTGAGGTTAACACAACTCAATGAAATAGAGAAATTCTGGTTCCATGCATATGAAAGTGTAGCTGTGTACAAAGAAAGGATGACGTTTGTCCACGACAAAAAGATCTTGAAAAGGGAGTTCAAGTCAGGTGACTTGGTTTTGCTCTTCAACTCAAGGCTCAAATTATTTTCGGGCAAGCTCAAATCAAATGGTCTGGTCCGTTCTGAGAGAGGAGTTTGGGTTGGGTTATTGATTTGGGTATGTTTTAACCGGGTCGGGTTTAGGTAGGTGGACCTAGCCAAGGTTAAAATTTAATGGGACATGGGTTAATTCGGACCAATAACAAGAGGACACGAAGAAATGTGGGTGTTATAAATATTTAAAAAATAAAAATTGAGCTGTTAGTCAATAATGGCATGAATGAGGCAAATATGTAATGGCAGTGGCACGAAATGAGTTTGTTTTATAATGGATGGCATGGATAGACTATTTCTAAAAGTTGAGTGGTATTTTTAGGCCTTTTCCGAAATAGATATTATCATGTTACACCTGTAAGTTTAACAACCTTGATAGCTTTATATATTTATTTTATATGGTATTTCGAGCGAAACATTTTTGCAAAAAAAAATGGTTTTAAAAATATTATTTTATATAGTTATTAATATTGCTACATTCAAATATGTTTTAAATTATACATATAATATGAGAAAAGTTATAAGGTTTTCCTTATTATAAAGAAATGAATTATTTTTTTTTTCACAAGAAAAGAAGGTTTTTTTTTCTATTTTAATAATTAAGTGTACGAAAATTTGTACTATTTATATGAGATTAGAAAAATTAGAATTTAAGAAAATATGTATTTTTACATGGGTATTTTAATAAAATAATAGTGAATGTATTTATTTTATATGGTACCACATGACCATGGCAGTAAATTGTACAAAATATATTATAGTATGATATATAAAATGTATTAAATGTGAGTAGTATTTTGAGTAATTTAAGTTAATTTTTAATTATGCGGATAATTGATAATTACGAAAAATATTTTGGATAAGCACATATCGTGGCAAGTTTTTGCCTTAGTACAATTGTGACTCATGCATCATTATTACGTGGCCATCACGATCTTAATACCAAATGTACCCACCGGTAACTGAACCAAAAACCAAACATGGAAAGGTCCACAGGTTCTAAGCAACAATTATAAGAAAACCAAATGGACCACAGGTTCACCAAAAAAAAGTATTTTCTGAAATGTTAGCTTAGGAGAAATTCAAGAAACTTTTGGTTAGGATGATGTGATCTCCATTTGTTTTACAAGGATTGTTCGTGGATTTCATAGTTGAAGAAATCAGTTCAATGCAAATGTCTTTCTCCCATTGGGCGCCAGATTCAGTTGGAATCAACTACTTTACAATTGGTATATCAATGCTTCTAAGCATTACAAGGTGAAATATTTTTTAGGGGTCGTTAGGGCATCTCCAACCTTGCCCCCATCCCCCGTAATGTGAGTAATTTTGAGGGAAATTGCCCTCCAACTCTCCCCCATTTTTGTCCCCAAAATGGGGGATGAATAGTGTTCCCTCAAATATGGGGTACACTATTCATCTCCCCCATTACTATTCACCATTATTTTATTATTATTTTATTATTTAATCTTTTATTTTATCTCTTTATATACACTTAATTATGTTTATGTAATATTTTTATAATATTAATATTATATCTTAACTTTGGTATATAATTTTGATGAATTAATTTTCGCGCATTTATTATTTTTATGTAAAATTATA
>MU688995.1:4478-15191 GCA_026770625.1 Nicotiana glauca | reverse complement strand
CAAATATAAAATATTAGATGTTGCTAAAATTGAAAAGTGAAGATTGAAAAGACATTAAATGAAAATTCATTAAAATTAGAAATACATGACAATTGAAAATACATTAAATTAAAATACATAAAAACTGAAACTACGGTAAACAACATAATAACTTAGTAGGGACTTATGTCGTTTTCAGATACACCAAAATTATTATAGTATTGACTAAATAAAAACTGAATATTTATCTAGTATTTCAAATGAATTTTATCGTTATGTAATATGTATTTAATTAATCTTGCATCGCAATAATTTTACTTTTATTTGAATTATTAGTTAATCTATAATAATTGCTTACAAATTATATTATTTAAAATTTTATGAAATTTTTTTAATTATGGAAATTATAAATTAATAAAATAAAAGATGAAATTTGTTTAATGGAAATTAAAAAATAAAATTGAAATGAAAGATAATAATATAATATAGAAGAGAGAGAAGAATATAAAAAAGTTTGGGGGAAAAAATGGGGGAATGGTTGGAGTAAGTTGTCCCCAAAATGGGGAAATCCCCATTTTGGGGACAAAAAATTGGGACAAGGTTGGAGATGGCCTTAGGGGTGTTCATGGTTCGGTTTGGGTCGGTTTTTCCTTAGAAAAAAACCAAACCAATAAGTCGGTTTTTCAAATGTTAGAACCAAACCAATTAAGTCGATTTTTCTCGATTCGATCGGTTTATGTCGGTTTTTTCGGTTATTTGTCGGTTTTTTCTTAATATAAGACATAAACTAGCAAACACATATTCCGACGACCACATATTCAATGTAACACTATCAAATCAATTGCCTTTTGAGAAATCTATTATTTACCAAAATATATTAATGATAATTGAATCAAATAACGATGAATAATTTAAGGACTCAATTAAAAATAGTATGTTATTTTTAACACGAAATGGATTCTTACACTAAATATAAAAAAGTACCAATCAAACTAGAGTGTAAAGGTAAAGAACTATATTAAAAGTGCAAACTATTAACATTTACCATAAATTTTTTGAAACTTTATCTAACAATATAAATATATATAGGTGTAATAATAAATTTGAAATAGCTACTTCTATAGTCGGTTTGATTCGGTTTTTTCCTGATTAAAACCAAAACCAAACTAAATTTGATTGGTTTTTAAATTTCAAAACAAAAACCAAACCAAACCAAAAAGTATCGGTTTTTTTGGTCGGTTTGGTTTGCTTTGGTTTTCGGTTAGGTTCGATTTTTCGAATTTTTTTTAACACTCCTAGGTCGTTGGTTGGAGAGATTGAAAAAAATAATCCCAACATAAAATCTTTGTTCTATAAAATAATAACACTAGTGTTATATTGATCTTGTAATTGTTACATACAATATTATTATGCTTCATGCCCGAAAGACACCACTGTATTTAAAAACTTTGTTGGAAGCTCGAAAATAATTGCTTTCCTCTGAACAGTCAGTTGGCTTTCCCAGTTACCGGTGAGAGATTAAATACAACTATACTTGAGGCTTGCTTATTTTATGCTACCAAACATAAGCTCTTTCTATTAGCTGCAAAAGGATTAGATAAAGATGAACTCTGAGGTCAGATATGTTATAGCTATTATTTTATTCTTTTGGTATAATGTATACGATATGAACGAAATGAGAAAATGCACAACTTTCATAAATAACTTTATTCATAGAAATATTAGAAGTGCTTGTGTTCTTGAATTCCCATGTATCTTACTATTACATCTTCTGTTCGTGGGTAAGTTTATTTCATGATATTAATTAGAGGTATAACGTCTTATGACGTTCCGAGAAGTTTTATTAACGTACTTCTCATGCATTGTATTCGTTTACATGTGCATTTACCCATGACTCAAACGGCGTTATATACGCATATATATCCATATATATGTATATGAAATATGAGAAAGGTTATGGCGTTATATACGCACCACCGCCTGATCAGCTGATATACGATGATGATTTTGTCCACGGTGACTGAGATGATATAATGGGATGCCCTCATAGGCTTGATGATGTTATGGAATATGTACCTATGCACTACATGACTTTCACACGCATATGCATGACACTATAATTATTTTTGAAGCATATAATAAATTTTTAACAACAACAAATAATCTGTCTTATGTTCTTGTTACTAATTTTACTTTTACAGTTATCTTTACTTATCTTTAAGTGATCAATTTATTTAAATTTAAAAGAAAATTCAATTTAAGTTTTACTTCAGAAAAGACTTTGTTTAGCTGATGAGGTACATTTTTACTTAGAGCATATTTGGAAAGCCATTTAGTAATTGGATTTGGGTGTAATTACACAGTTTGACATATTTGTTTGGTCAAGTAATTACTTGATCAGCATGAAATTGGATGTAATTGGAGGGGTGTAATTACACTATCCAATTCTCAAGGGGGAGGTGAGAATTTGTGGTAATTACACTGTGTAATTACAAGGTTATTTTTTATTTTATTTCCTTTTTATTTCTATTATTTTAATTTTGTAAATTGTATTTTTACTTTAATTTCTTTTAAAATTTTAAAATATATTTTTCTTTGTACATTATTTATCTTTTGTTTCTTGTTATTTCATGTAATTGCTTATATTTTATTTTATTTATTTTATTATTCTATTTTTTAAAACTACACCTCCTAATATTATATATAATGAGTCATTTACAAACTTGTCATATAATGAGTGATATACTTAAAGGGAATTTCATTATTGAATGTGATTATAAACTTATTGTGTTTCTTAATCTAAAATTATAGTGGAACTTACTATTATTATGCTGGAATTTGACATATGCTAAATAATTTTTTTTGAATTTTGAAATTGTGTTATAGTCGTGATTCTAATTTACTTGTTTTAGTAGTATTGGCTCATGTCGCATGTTGTTCATTTTTTAGTTAGAATTGTCAGTTTTGTCAAACATTTGAATAATATTATGACGTTATATTTATAAATATTAATTTATTTTATCAAATATGAATTCCATGATGTTCTTACAAAAAAAACGTATATTTTTTATTTTTGTACGTATCTAAACTAAATATTATTAATTTAAAATATATAGATAAATTATTTTTACAATATTAGTTATAAATATATGATTACTTATTAATGTATATTCACGAAAAATATACATCTTAAATACCAAATATAATATCATTTATACTTATAAAAATTTATAGACATATATTTATTATATTAAATTTTAAGTTTTGATAATTACTTAATTTAAAATTTAATCTAACTGTATAATTATACTTGTGCAACCAAACAGTAAACTTGTAATTACACTGTAATCACACTATGATAAACAAACAGGTCGTCGTAATTACACAACTAAATAATTACTAGGTGTGTAATTACTATCCTATTAATTACATCAATTCCATTTACAGGGTGGCTTTCAAAACATACTCTTAATGTGAAAATCACTTTCCATAATGGTGGGGTTGGGGAAAAAAATTTTAATTTTGTCAAAGCATATGGTAATCTCCTTTTTTTTTTAAAAATAAAATGGTGAAAGAAATAAAGCGACATAGCCATTAATGTTTGCTGAAATGTTGGACTATATACGATGTCATTATTTGGACAGGTTTGGGGCTTGATATATCATGTCATTTCCAATGAAAGTGCAGGTGTAAGATCCTACCGGGAAAGTATTTGGCCAAGTTGTACCCACGACTAGATTAAAGAAAAACGTAATATAATATTATATTTTAATTAATAAATTATTTTTTAATTTAAAATGCATTATAATACAATATTTTAATAAAATGTTATATTATAGTAATACGTTTTACTTCAAAAATTTATTTACTTCTGTCCAAACGTCACTTTTACTTCTGTCCTAACGTCACTTTTCTGAACTTCTGATTACTTCTGTTTTCAAGAACCAAAAGTTTCAACCAGTTTATTTAATTTTAGATACTTTCTTAAATAATATGTCCAAACGTCACTTTTATAATTTTTCTTATTTACTTTTTTGTATTTTATGTATCACTTTCAAATTGTGTGAATCGATTTGTAATACTTTAAGAAAATCTTTGGCTAAATATACAAAATTTACACAGTATTATTTTGAGAAAATCTTTGGCTAGTTATTATTTTATGAAACGCACAATTAGTCATTGTCAGTAATTACAATAGGCCATATTCTAACTTATATATTGATCTATATTTATCTATGCTATATTAAAAACACGAAGGCCTTTACCGAAATATCGTTCGTATTTTTAACTTAGAAGAAACATGTTTAAAAGAACTCAAACGAAGTCGAAAAGAAGGCAAATAAAGAACTTGAGAATTCAGTAGGAAACACATGCAGTAAAAGGGCTCAACATACCAGAAAAGTATATCAACAAGATATATAGAAAAATGCAACATGATGAACATGAGCCTGGTGTAGAAGCACAGTAGAACACAAAGCACAGACGAATCATGTATAGTAGAAAGAAAACAGAAGAAAACACATGCGTGGTAGAAAAGAAAACGTTCGAACATAATATAGGCGAATACATACAAATAAAAGAAAGGGAAGAGTCAGAAAAATATTTTAAGCTTTTTAGAAACCCTAGATCGGAAAAAAGTAAATTTGAAAGAAAAAATTGGGGAAAGCGTTTTAAAACATCAGTAAAGCACAAATGTGAGAACGTGATTTTTGCCCTATGAGAATTACTCCCAAAAATTCAAAATAAAATAATTTTTCCATGTTTTGCGGTTTTGTTGAATTTCGAGGTATTTTCTGTTATTATTTGCATTAGTCTGTGGATGTTTATTTTTGTCTTAATTAATAAGAAAATACAAAAAAAAATATTTTGCATTTTTGGGGGTTAATTTCATAATTTTTAAGTTCAGTACTTATTTTTATAAAATAAAAACAAAATATAGCATACTTTGCATTTTTAAAAATTTAATGTCAAATTGGGCGATTTTATTTTTTATTGGTAGTTAATTATGTGTGATAATTGTTATTAGAAGTTAATTAGTATTTTTGATAAGTTAATTGGGTTCTATAATTTAATTTAGGATTTTATTTTTGGAAAAGAAAATAAAAAGAAATTTGAAAGAAAAGAGAAGAAACTGGATTGGGCAGAAGGGCCTCAGACCCAAAACGAACCCACCCCCTGCTCGGTCCAATTTGATCGTGCATAATGACCGTCGAAACGACGTCGTTTCTGTCACTCAATCCAGACCGTTGATCTCATTAGATCAAACGGTCCAGTCTGTCTCCAACATCATTGAAACGACACCGTTTCAGGTGTGTTAATCCGAGCCGTTCACTTCATTTGATCCAACGGTCACAAATCGTCCCCATGCCCCAACCCATTCTCATCCAAAGACCGACCCAATTTTGAGGTTAGTTAAACGCGTCGTCTCGTTTAATCAGCTGATCCAGGCCATTGATCTCAATTGATCTAATGGCCAGGATCAAATCTCCTTCCCCGTATATAAGTAACCAAACACACTCAGCCCCCCTCAAAATCCATCCCGCCTCATCACTCGTCTTCTCCAACCAAACCTTAGCGACCTGCTGCCCTAAAATCCCACCGTTTGAAACCAGCGGCGTCGACTCCGTTCATCGCCAAACCGACACCCTTGAACCACCAACACCCCCTGATCCCAAATCCCATATCTGTTTCCCTCGAATCACCCTAAGTTGTTTCGAATCTTAAATCAAAGAATCGGACAAAAAGCCTAACCTACCCAATCCGCCCCAAAATCACACCCCACAACCACCTCGACTCCCTCTTCCATGGTCCCTGATTGTTTACCCTCGAATGCTTCGAGAATTTTCGAATCAGGACTTTAAAGTGATGGTCCAGAGGCCATCTCAGGGATTGAGGTCAAAATGGACCTTAGTCGTGTGCTCTCATTCAAGAACACTCGACTAGGGTCCATCTTGGCCCAAATCCAAAAGGGTGAAGGTTCAAACCATGGGTCTTTAAACTGGTAGGTTTCCGATTTTTTCTTTTGTGTTAGCTTTCGTTCATTAAATTCATCTTCTACCCATTTTTCTTGTTCCATTTAGAATTAGATGTTTGGTTTTACTCTAGATTTTTCTTCTTCTGATTTGTTTGAATGATTCGAATTAGTTAGTGTCAATAAGTTCTTGTATAAAATAGTGATCATTCCCGTATTTGAATAAGAAATCCAATACTGAGTTTCAGGTAATTAGGACGTCTACTTGTTTTCAAAACTGAAGATTGCACTCTGTCCAGTTCACTTAGATAGTTGAATTAGGAATCAGTTTAGTTAATTGTTAGGTGAATTGTGAATTGGTTATAGCTGAAGGGGTTAATACAGTTAGAAAGGAGATTGGGGTAGGGGGTAATTTGGGATTTAAGTAACTGGAAAATGGCTTAACTGAAGTGTTCTGTCAGTAAGTACTAATATACCATTAAATTAATGCTTTGTTTAATACATGATGGGTTGGGAATTAGGAACATCATGGGGGTTTAAAGGAAATTGATTAAGAAATGGCTGCCCATACCTGCTTGAATTTAATAAGGGAAAATAGGGGTTAGTGGGGAACAAAACATACAATAGTGTGATTTTAGAGAATATCATGGGTGGAAAAGTTTTCTTAACTAGTTTAAGTGCTCATAAGATTGGAAGAGGCCAGGGGTTTTGGTATAAATATAGGCAGACCTGGACAGAGTGGGAGGATCGACTTCTTGAAAGAATATCAGGAGGTTCGAAATTTCAAAGAAGGAGAAAAAAACTGTGAAGAATATCAGTTTTGAGAGTTTGAGAGTTCTTTAGGCAATCAGTTTTCCAGACTTTCAAAGAGAGAGATAGAGTTTTAAGGCAGACAGTTAGTTCAATTAACACTGTTCCATAAAAAAAATCAGAAACACTGTTCCATCGAAAAGCTGTAGATTGATTTTGATTTCCAGTTAAGCATTTCACATGTTCTAGTTTTAGTTTGAGTTTGGGTTTACTGAAGAGGTTTGGTGCATTTTCAAGTAGAGTTGGTGTTAGTCAAGCTAGGGTGATTGGTTTTCCTGCTCGAATTGGTGTTCGTGCCTTTATTGAGTTCAGTTGACGTTATTTATGGGCTGGTTATTACGGATTCATGCTGCTGACTGCTCTTCTGTTGGTAAATTCCTCTTCTATACGTTATATTTCCAGGTATCACCTTCAATCTCGTATGAACTGTGAAGGATTCATTGTAAATGTGATGTTGAAGAGTTGAAATTGACAAATGTAGTTGAATTGGCTTTATGAAGTCTTCCTGTTCTGTTTCCATTTCATATATGTAGGACATTTTGTTTAATGGATAGCTTGTATAAAATTGGATTCATAATTGGTTGATTTGTTAATCAGACTGTCGTATTAGCATAAAGATCAGTTAATTTGTTTAAGTTGTTCAAGCTAAAAGTGAAGTTCGTATTGGTTCAATGGTTATTAGCCTTCAGTCTTTGATTATTTAAATTGATTCACAGTATAGTTGTTAATCATTTTAAGTGATCGTGTTTGTCTTGTTACAGTTGTAAGTAGTAGTTCATCGTTTATCAATCTTGCTTAAGTAAGTGTCCGGATTTAATTGGCATAGGAACTTAGAGTGATATTCTCAATGTTAGTATCAGAATGTGATTAACACTTTTAATAATGCCATGATACGTTTAGCTTGGGAATGAAGCTGAATTTGAAACGTGTAATATTTTTTTCCACTGGGCAAACGCACGCTAGTTCACTACTGAATACATTTAGGTTAACTCGAATAGATTTCAATAAATACTTGATTTAATTGAATTAAGATTGTGGTTTGGTTTAACTAGGCCTCATTGTTTGAAGAGACGGCCCAGGTCTTATTTTAACCATGTATTCCTCTTGGACTTGGGCCTAAGTCTGCGAAAGGCCTGCCATTATGCATACTTGGACTTTGATTTTTCAAGCGGGTCGTATTCAAGGCCCAAGCTGGTTGAGGATTTGAATTTATATGACCCATAGACCGGATTATAATAGTCCTTAAGCAATATTAATTAGCTAGGACTCTTTGTTTTATTTCAGAAACAATAAAAAATAGAAAACCATAGTTGCTTTTAGGTTTGCCTATAAATAATAAATGAGACGAGCCTCGCCAAATAAACGCATAGATTACGGGGCCCTCGTTAAATGTATATATTAAATTACTTAGATTTCGGGACGGGCTGTTTAGCGAATTTCATGGCCTTCCTAAAAATAATAACGCGTTAGTCTCTTTAGATGCGTATTTTAATAATTTACCTTCTTAAACTCGGGTGCACATTTATGTGACCCAAATCCAAATCTCAACAAAATTGAAATGTGTCAACAATCACGGGTGCATCTATGTGACGTGGTTCGAGACACGTTTTTACGACGTTGCAATTTTCTTTAAAAATGAATAAAAAGCGGTTTAAGTTAAAATTTGCACACAAGTTCATAATTGTTAAAAATAGATAATTTAAGCCTAATATAACAGTTTAGCGACCATACTAGAACTACTGAACTCGGGAATGCCTAACACCTTTCCTAGGTTAAAAGAATTCCTTACTCGGATTTCTGGTTCGCGGACTATTAAACAGAGTCATTCTTTTCCTCGATTCAGGATTCTAGCCGGTGACTTGGGACACCATAAATCTCCCAAGTGGCGACTCTGAATTAAATAAATAAATCCCATTTCGATTGTCCTTTAATTGGAAAAACTCCCTTACATTTTGCAGGGTGTAGTGAAAAAGGAGGTGTGACAACAAATATAGCATAGATTTAAGAAAAAAATCAAAGAAAACCTCAAATTGCTGGGGTTTTATAGGAACCCTAGAATGAGAAAGGCTTGGAAAAAGTCTGATCCTGAGTCGGATGAGTTAGAACCAGGCTCGAAATGCTTTGAATGTGCCGGAGCAAAGACGGAGAGGCCCCAAAACTATGGATCTGAGGAGATCTGAAAGGACACCATCAAGGTCAGACCTCAAAACTTTGAACCCCAAACGATTAAGAGTGGAGGGAGGTCAGTACAGGCCATCCGTGACCTGAGAAGCCATGGATTCCAGTGAGATTGCGGTTGAAAAATGGGTGAGAAATGCTGGGGTTTTAGGAACCTTAGAGAAAGTTTTGAGAGAGGAGAGTGTTTGAAGGTGGCTGAGTGATGTTCTAAACGTCAATACCACATAAGAGGGGGGCTGATCTGTGTGGTACCCAATTTTTTCTCTGGAAGAACCTAATTCTTCTAGGTGTACTTATTACTACTGTTTGCGGAATTAAGAGTGCAAAAAATAAAGAATACAGAGATTTTTATGTGAAAAACACCTGGCTCAAAAGGTGAAAAAAACACGACCTACTACTCAGTAGGATTTTTCCAAACTTCCACTAAAATCACTGAGCCAAAACAACATTTACAAAACTCTTGTAAACCAAAGGATTAAACTCTAATCCCAGTGTGGCACACAGCCTCAACTGTTGTGACACCTTCAAGTTAACCTATAACTTGAATACTCAAAGTACCTATTACAATTGCTTCTACAAAAGCTGGAAAGGTACAACTTTAAAACATCTACTACAATTGAATTAGAATAAGAATAAACACAATGGAATTGGTTCTTATATCTTGTCCAAGTAGCTCCAGGAATGCAGACTTGAATTTCACATAAATTTCTTGCAAAATTGCCTCGCTCTTTTGCTCTCAATTTAGTTTTACTTCTACGTTTGTGCAATACCTGTAAAAGAGAACAATCACTGTTATTTAGTGAATTAGTAATTAGATTTTGATTGAGATTCAATTGATGATCTTCCATCGAAGTTAAGTCCTTGAATAATACAAACTCCAACCATATCCTTGATCTGTATTGTGTTCTCTTCACATGAGGAGACTTCCTCTCCTTATCCAATATGCAACCTTTTCGATCAGTTTAGGAGATATTGCTGCTTTATCCTTGAGACTTATCTCTTTCACGTGTATCTCACATGTATAGGTTGATAAACACTGTGTCTCACATGATGGACTTGGTCCATGACTGAGTTCATTTGTTATTCTCAAAACTTCACCTAAACTTGGGCCAACAAATTTCCCCTCTTTGATGATGACAAATTATGTGCTTTTACTGATCAGAGAACCTGTGGAACTCAGCTTAATCATCAACACTTAACTTAGAATTTTTAATTTAATCAGGTTATAAATATCACATTATTCAGAATAACAAGAAAAGTACAATATCTCTTCCCCCTTTTGGCATCATCGAAAAGTTGCAAATATTTTGAGTCCCGGAATTTAATAATTACTCATAGCCACTAGGGCAACTGCAAGTGAAAACATGGTTCAATTAATCAACAACCAACGAACAAAATTAACTATTAAGATCAGAATCTTCATAGAACAAGAGAAAAAGCAAATTGTCATTGATTAGGATATGTTTCCACAAACAGACCACAAAAAGAATAAAAATTCCCAAACATGAGCAACAAAAAATAGAAAAGTCCCGAATTTGGGTCACTGGTGTCACACCTCTTTTTTACGGCGCTTACACCCCGCGAAGGGTATAATAAAAAGAGTTTTTCCAATTAAAGGACTGTCGGAACGGGATTAGTTATTTAAAAGTTTCAGAGTCGCCACTTGAGAATATAATGGTGTCTCAAGTCACCGAATTATCCCGAACCGAGGAAGTTTTGACTCTGTATTACAGTCGCGAACCAGAAATCCGGGTAAGGAATTCTGTTAACCCGGG
>MU688994.1:1482-26616 GCA_026770625.1 Nicotiana glauca | reverse complement strand
TGCGGCCTCAGGCCCTATATATATATATATATATATATATATATATATATATATATATATATATATATATGTGTGTGTGTGTGTGTGTGTGCGTGTGTGTGCGCGCGCGCACAACTACGGTCTCGGGCCCAAGTATACGTATATATAACTGCGGCCTCAGGCCCAAAGATGCATAAAGCATAAACTGCAGCCTCAGGCCCAAATACAGGTGTTCAACATTCAAGAATATAAAATCAGGAACTGAGAATCATATTACAATACATGATACTGAAATGCTGAATTATACTGAGTTACATAATACTGTAATACAAAATAGGACTAGACTAGGACATGTATTCTTGAACTGATTATGAACACTGAAAATTTAACTATTTATGACATGCGGAGTAAGCTATACTGAGACTCAGGGATATCAAGCCCAAGTCTATATTGAATACGAACTGAGCTCACAACGTTCAGAATGAAATTCATGAACGAGTTATGAAGCTAGAGAATAGAAGTTCTACAACTACTCAAGGAACTAGGCTTAACTATATTTCAGAGGCAATTGGTTACGTCGTAAAAGAAGCGTAGTGTAGGGAGAATCATTAAAATTCCCAAACATAGAGAGTTAGCCTCATATACCTTAACTTCCTGCTCTTGAGCGTAATACAACGTTTGTTAACCCCTTTCAAATTTAATCTATAGTAATACAAGTCAAAAGGATTCCATATTAGCTATGATGCTCATGTTTTGGTCACTTAAGCATCTTATCAAATACTTTGTGAGAATAAAGCTTCATAGTCCTTATTAATGGTGTCTCTACACCCAATAACCCATTCCCTTGCTCCTAGATAAATTCTAAAATTTCAAATGGTTATAATCAACATTATTCTTTATCACCCATAAGGTAAACAACACCCATAACCAATAATCAACAATCAACATCCCAAACCTATAACTGTTCATGATTTTCTATCAAACTCATCAACTCATATCTCATGAACTAGGGTTTATAATCATTAAACCAATACTAGAATCAATTAGAGGGTGAAGACATTACCTTTTTGAAGTTCAAACCCTTTAAATTCGAGTTCTAGGCTTCCTTCTCTCAACAATGATGTCCCAATCAAATATCTAATGATATGGAGGGTTTACCCATGTTAATAAGATGTTGAGAAATTGAAATTAACTTAGAAGCACCATTATAACTTACCTTGGGTGGTGGAAGGACCCTTAAGGAGTTAGGTTTTTGAGATTTTCCCTTTCTAGAGTAAGTTTTTATGTTTTGGAGCTGTGGAGGATGAAATATGGCTTTAAAACGACCCCCACGAGCGCGCCCGCGCACCTGAAGACCTAGTTGTGCTACTAACCACGCAAAATAGCAGTAACACTGCCTCAAAAGAAGCGCAGCCACACTAGGGCGGCGCATATAGCATACTATTCTATAAAATGAACATAAATCTTTGCACAAAGATCCGTTAGGGCTCCATAATATATCTTTGGAAAGTTATTTCAAAGGCCTATAATTTTTGTGTTTTGAGTTTTTCCAAATACCTTACATGTTTTTCACCAAACCTCCAGCAAGGCTGATCTTTTGTAAACTTCGTAGATTTTATCGAATCTTGTACACTTCACTCTTCGTATTGATTCTAAAATAACTATTTCCACCCATAATCGTACCAACAGAACTTCACTTGTCCAAAATATTGCTTTACCACTCATTTAACACATTCACACATAAGCCGAATTTACGGGATGTTACATTATCTCCCCCCTGGAATCATTTGTCCTCGAATGATGGTCCTAGTTGCAACTACGACTATCTATGGACATTAAACGGGTGTGATGGTGATATGAGAATATTGAAATATCATGAATACATATATATCAAACTGAACGAGTATGTGATAATTGAATACTAAGCTGAGTAAATACTGAAGGACATGGAGATTATAATATAAGGCTTGAATGGAAAGGTTGATTACCTTCCACATTTTCCATTTTCTCTTCAAATAGATGGGGATATATAGACTTCATGTCCTATTCGGCTTCCCATGTAGCATATTCAACCTTTTGATTCCTCCAAAGCACTTTTACTGAAGCAATTTCCTTAGTTCCGAGCTTGCGGATTTGACGATCAAGAATAGCCACTGGAATTTCCTCATAAGACAGGCTGTCTTTAACCCCTATAATCTCCGTAGGAACCACAAATGATGGGTCTCCCATGAATTTCTTCAACATGGACACATGAAACACTGGGTGTACAGTAACTAGTTCTTGTGGCAATTCTAACTCATAAGCCACTTGCCCGATCCTTCGTAGGACTCTATATGGCCCAATATAGCGAGGACTAAGCTTCCCCTTCTTCCCAAATCTCATAACGCTTTTCATGGGAGATACTTTCAGAAATACCCAATCACTGACTTGGAACTCTAATTCTCTAAGCTGCACGTCCGAATAAGACTTTTGGCGACTTTGAGCCATCTTCAAATGCCTTTATATCAAGTTGACTTTATCCATAGCCTGATAGACCAACTCGAGTCCTAATAACTCTGCTTCTCCAACTTCGAACCAACTAATTGGTGATCTACACCTTCGCCCATACAGATCTTCGTACGGTGCCATCTTAATACTAGAGTGATAGCTGTTATCATAAGCAAACTCAATGAGAGGTAGATGTTCGTTCCAATTACCTTTAAAATCAATCCTCAAGAGTTTGAATGGTGCGTTCTGCATGGCCATCTGTTTGAGGATGAAAAGCGGTGCTGAGGTTCACCCTTGTGCCCAATCCCTTCTGAAAGGATTTCTAAAAGTTCACTGTGAACTGAGCACCACGATCTGAGATAATGGACAAAGGAGTCCTATGCAATCGGACAATTTCTTTAATATATAACTTGGCATAATCCTCGCCAAATCTGTAGTCTTCACTAGCAAGAAGTGAGCTGACTTGGTAAGTCGGTCTACAATAACCCAAATAGAATCATTCTTCCGAAACGAGCGAGGTAGACTTGTTATGAAGTCCATGTTTATCATCTCCTATTTCTAAATGGGAATTTCTATATTCTAAGTTAAACTGCCAGGTCTCTGGTGTTTGACTTCCACCCGCTGACAATTTGGAAACTTGGCCACGGAATCTGCTATATTCTTTTCATATCGTTCCACTAATAAACCTCCTTAAGATCATGATACATCTTTGTGAGCCTGGGTGAATAGAATACCTGGAATTGTGGGCTTCTAACTCTCTGAGCCCATCTACGTCTAGAACGCATAGTCTGCCTCTGTACCTCAGGGTACCATCATCTCCCCCTTGTTCAAAATCTATAGTCTTGTGTTTGTGAATTTCCTCCTTTAGCTGCAATAAGTAGGGATCACTGAACTGTTTTTCCTTCACTTCAGCTACTAAAGAGGATTCAGCCCTGTTCTGGAGAACAATGCCACCATCTTCGGAGTCCAAAAGTCGAACTCCTAGAGTTGCTAAGTAGTGGACTTCCTTCATCATAGTTCGCTTGTCTGCCTCAACATGAGCTAAGCTTCCCATAGAACGCCGACTGAGAGCATCAGTTATAACATTTTCTTTCCTCGGATGATAGAGGATATTAACATCATATATTTAAGTAATTCGAGCCACCTTCTCTGACGTAGATTTAATTCTCTTTGCTTGAAGATGTACTGGAGACTCTTGTGATCTATAAAAATGTCAACATGTACCCCATACAAATAATGGCGCCAGATCCTAAGCGCAAACACCACAGCTGCTAATTCAATATCATGAGTCGGATAATTCTTCTCGTAAGCCTTGAGTTGTCTCGACGCGTAGGCTATGACTTTACCATGCTGCATTAATACACACCCAAGACCAACCCCTAAAGCATCACAATAAACAACGAACCCTTCAGTTCCTTCCAGTATTGTCAGGACAGGAGTTGAGTCAAGCTCTTCTTTAACTCCTCAAAACTTTTCTTGCACGCGTCCGACCATTGAAACTTGACTTTCTTCTGAGTTAATCTAGTCAAAGGGGACGAGATAGAAGAAAATCTCTCTACGAAATGCCTATAATAGCTTGCTAGACCCAAGAAACTTCTTATATCGGATACTGAGGTGGGTCTAGGCCAATTCTTCACTGCCTCTATTTTCTAAAAGTCCACCTTCACGCCTTCCCCTGAGATGACATGGCCTAAAACTGCTACTATTTTCAACCAAAATTCACACTTAGAAAATTTTGTATATAGCTTGTGATCTTGTAGTGTCTGCAACACAATTTTAAGATGTTCTGCATGATCAGTCTCGTTAGAGGATTAAACCAAGATGTCATTAATAAACACGATAATGAACAAATCAAGATAAGGCTTGAAGACCCTATTCATAAGGTCCATGAAAGCTGCTGGTGCATTCGTTAAACCGAATGACATTACCAAAAATTCCAAATGCCCATATCGAGTCCTGAAAGTTGTTTTTGGAATATTAGCTTCCTTAACCTTCAACTAATGGTATCCCGATCTGAGGTCAATCTTGGAATAAAACTGGGCACCCTGAAGTTGATCGAACAAATCATCTATTCTGGGAAGAGGGTACTTGTTCTTGATGGTGACTTTATTCAACTGGTGATAGGCAATGCACATACCCAATGACCCATCATTCTTTCGGACAAACAAGACCGGTGCGCCCCAAGGTGAGACACTTGGCCTTATAAATCCCTTATCTAGAAGATCTTTCAACTAGAATTTTAACTCTTTCAACTCTGCTGGAGCCATTCTATAAGGCTGGATGGATATCGGCTTAGTGCCTGGAAGTAGATCAATTCCAAAGTCAATCTCTCTATCTGGAGGGATTCCAAGGAGATCTTCGGGAAACACTTCCGGGAACTCATTTACAATTGGCACCGACTGGAGAGTGGGAATCTGAGCATCTGCATCCTTAACTTGAACTAGATGATAGATATATCCTTTGGAGATCATCTTTCTGGATTTAAGATAGGAAATAAACCTACCCCTAGGTGCGTGGGCCCGGGGTCGAAATTTAGGAAACTTGTGAAAAAGGGTTGGGAAATGGCTTAAATATCTAGAATTCGATCTTGTAAGCTTATATTGATTAGTTCTAACTTCCTTTAACTAGTTTGTGATCGTTCGGCTCCGACTTGAGGGCGTGGGCTTGATTTTGAGATTTGGAAGTACGCTTTGGCGCGAGGTGAGTCTCCTTTCTAACCTTGTAAGAGGGAATTGTCCCCTTAGGTGAGTTAATTGGTTATGTGCTCCTAATTGTGGGGGCTACGTACGCACGAGGTGACGAGAGTCCGTGCGTAGCTACTATTATGCTATTGTCCGGGTAGTCTAGGACCCAAAAGCATGCTATACTTGGAATATCTATAATCCTATGGACATTTGAATTTCTTAAATTAAAGTGAATTAGTGAATGAATTTCTAAAAGGGGTTTAAACTTCATTTTCTTAAATTGTTAGAAGAGGATTGGCCTTTATTTGAATAATTACTCCCCGATAAATTCTTAATCTGCTACTTGAGCATGTATTTTATGTATACCTGCGTCGCATGTATGATTCGCGAGTAGGGTGGTTGTTTATTTAAATTTTACCGCGTCGCACGTATGATTCGCGAGCAGGGTAATAGATGCATCTATGGTTCGATCCGTTCGACCCTCGGCAGTGCACATTTACTCTTCTGTTGGATCGGGCCGTACGTTCCTCGGTGGTTAACTTGCATATGAGTTATCTAGATTTCTACCTGTGGTTCAAACTTCAGAATTGTTTAAATATTTATATATGATTGGACACTCTTTATGGAAGGTTAAAGGAAGGATTTCTATTTCATACATGGTAATTTTATCACTTGGGTTATGCTTGCTTGTTATAAATTATTCTCATTTTTACTTGACCTTAGTAAGTATCAAGTCGACCTCTCATCTCTACTTCTTCGAGATTAGACGGGATACTTACTGGGTACATGTTATTTATGTACTCATGCTACACTTCTGTACTTAAATGTACAGGATCTGAGGCAGGTGGATCTGGATACTACTCTGGTGCGCATCAGTGAGCATCCTTGGGACTTCTACGGTGAGCTGCCTCTCTTTCATGCCGATCCGCAGCCGAATAAGTCTTTCTTTGTACTTTTGTTTCTGTCTATCCTAATTTAGATAGTAGGATAGTATATTATTCTTTTTTGTATATTCTACTAGTCGCCCGTAGCTTGTGACACCAGGTTCTGGCACACACATTAGTAGACATTTATTTTGGGGTTGTATAACCATTATGATACATTATTGGTCACTTCTGGTCTTAATTTAAATTTGAAATTCCATTATACTTAGTTTTGGTAATAGTAACAATGAGAACTTAATTATATTTCCACGTTGGCTGGCCTGACAATGGTGTCGGGCGCCCTCATGACCTATTATGGAAAATGGGTTGTAACAATATGGTATCAGAGCACTAGGTTCACGTAGGTCTCACAAAGTTATGAGCAAACCTGATAGAGTCTTGTAGATCGGTACAGAGACGTCTGTATTTATCTTCGAGAGGCTATAGGGTATTAGGAAAGACTACTCTTTATTCATTTCTATCGTGCAGTGGTCAGTGTACTAAATTTCCCTCTTCTATTCTCTCACAGATGGTGAGGACTCGTACCGCCGACGTTCCGGACCTGGGAGAAGCTGCTCCCCCAATTGCTAGAGGCTGAGGTAGAGGCCGGGGGAGGGCACCGGCCCGTGGTAGGGGATACGGGCATCCTAGAGCCATTCCAGTTGCACCACCAGGAGATCCTGCAAGGGATCCGATCATTAAGGAGGAGGGCGAGATGCCCGCAGCTGAGCTTACCCCGGTCGATTTCATGACAGCACCGAGATTTCAGGAGGTCATGGGCCGCATACTTCGGTTCATGGATACTATGACTCAGGATGGTTTATTTCCAGTAGATCTAGCTAACTCATAGGTAGGAGGGGGAGCACAGACCACTACTGCTTAGGCTCCAGGTCATACAACCGCAGTTTATCAGACTCCGGGTGCACTACCCGCATATGGGGTTCAGCCAGTTACTGCAGTGGCACCCCAGCCCAGGCCAGTGGTGGATGTTGATCCGCAGAAGTTACTAGACAGATGGACTAGACTTCAACCTCCAGTCTTCGAGGGTGAGCGTCATGAGGATGCTTAGGACTTCATTGATAGGTGCAGGGACAAACTGCACAACATGAGGATATTGGAGTCACATGGAGTTGACTTCACCACTTTTCAGTTGGAGGGCAGGGCCCGTAGATGGTGGCAGTCTTATGCACTTAGCAGACCAGAAAGTTCTCATCCCCTTACCTGGGGTCAGTTCACTCAGTTGTTCCTTGGCCGATACATTCCACCCTCTGAGAGGGAAGAGCTGCGTCATCTGTTTGAGCATCTGGTGCAGGGTCAGATGTCAGTGACCGACTATGAGGCGAGGTTCTCTGAGTTGTCTCGCCATGCACTTATGATACTTCCCACAGAGGTCTTATACACACTTAGATCTTATACATCTATAGAGGTCTTTACTGCAGGACTTCTCTAAGCTTGCCTACAGCCCGTATATTACATGTGTATGCTATCTCTCTAATGATACTCTTAGTGTCTCTGTGAGCTTTTTCAAACACTCTATGGTTTCTTTCATTCCATATAGTATACAAAGTTTCAGCTAGAACCATTCGCAAGAGCTGCCCTTCAACAGATTTCTTCTTTGCTTTCTCCACAAACCATGCTATTAACTGATCCCACATGTGAATTTGCACCTGGATATGTAGCCAATTGAAAATTCCTGCCCATAGTCCAGTGGTGATAGTACATTCCCAAAATAGATGATCATGAGTCTCTGAATGATTTCCACAAAAAACACATATTGGATCCACGTTAATGTTCCATTTGCTCAGCCTGTCAGTTGTCATCATTCTTTCCTGTATGATCAACCACATGGAGAACAATGCTTTAGGTCTAGCTAGATTCTTGAACATGATTGCTTTCCACACAACTTTAGGTAATGATCCAATTTGCTGCAAGTATAGCTGCTTGATCTTGTTGTATTTGCCATTAGCTCCCTGCATCTGTGTTTTTGGACCAGCAACCGTCATGATCTTTTGAACCATCCAACTCGCTTGCTTGGGTACTTTGACTGTAGCTATAGGATGCCCTTTTATATAATACATATGAACCCATTTGATCCACAATCTGTCTGCCTTTGATGTCAAGTTCCATTGCAACTTCAGAATGGCAGCTTTGTTCCAGCTTTTAAGGTTTAGGATGTTCAGGCCACCAGCACTCTTGGGTTGACAGACTTTGTCCCAGGATATTAAGGCACGTTTGGTAATGAAATTAGTTACTGACCACATGAAACTCCTACAGTAGGCTTCAATAAGCTTGATCACCTTGGAGGGCATCAGGAATATTTGAGACCAATAAGATTGAACTCCAAAGAGAACAGTTTTGATAAGTTGAACTCTACCTGCATATGACAACTTTTTTGCAGTCCAGGATGATATTTTAGCTACTATTTTGTCAATCAATGGTTGCCATTGTGCCACCTTCATCTTTTTGGTAGTGGGAGGTCCCCCAAGTACTTAAATGGTAAATCACCTTGTACATACCCCAGCTGTTGGATGATCTTATCTTGATCTACCTTGCACACTCCACCAAAGTAGACTGAACTCTTGTTGAGGTTGGCATTTAGTCCTGATGCTGTGGAGAACTGATCAAAACATTTCTTCAGCATTGCAATAGATTGATTATCACCTCTAGCAAACAATAGCAAGTCATCTGCAAAGCTCAAGTGCATAATGCCCAGTTTCTTGCATTTAGGATGAAAATGAAATTGCTTTTCATTCTTCAGATCAGTGAGAAGTCTACTTAGATATTCTATTGCTAAAGCAAATAGAAATGGGGATATTGGATCCCTCTGTCTAAGGCCTTTAGCAGTAGGGAAGGGTTCAGTTAGTTCACCATTTATCAATACAGAGTAACTCGCACTATGTATACAGGATGACACCCACTGAGTGAATTTGTGAGGAAACCCCAGACCTTCCATGTCTTGAATCACATAGCTTCATTCCACGCTGTCATAAGCTTTTTGTAGATCAACCTTGATCATACATCTAGGGGATATATGTTTTCTTGAATAAGCCTTAATCAGTTCATGAGCTAAAATGATATTATCAGCTCCTTTTCTCCCAGGAATGAATCCAGCCTGAGCTCTATCTATCAAGTAGTCCATTACTTTCTGAACCTTGATGCTAAGATTTTGGAGATAATCTTATACAACACTGAGCAGCAAGAAATGGGTCTGTAATCCTTTATGGTAGTAGGGTTTGTAATCTTGGGTAGTAATGTAACTATAGTGCAGTTAATGGCCTTAGGCATCACCCCAATAGCAAAGAATTCCATTACTGCTTCGTATATATCATCCTTTATAACCTCCCATGCTTTTTTGAAAAAGACAGCATTATAACCATCAATGCCAGGAGCTTTGTCGTTACCAATAGCTTGCATACATTCATTCACTTCATGTTTGGATACATCTTTGATCAGTTCCACTATCTGCTGATGCTTAAGTTGAGGTCCCCATTTCAAAATTTGCATGTTAACAGCTGGTAGAGTAGTAGTTGCAGTCCCCATAAGGGCCCTATAGAAATCCACTATCTCCTTCTTGATACTTTTAGGATTTGTTAGGATCTCACCATTCAAAGCTGTTAGTGAATGAATGTTTTTTCTGCTTGTTCTGTCTTTCATCATTGCAAAGAAATATTTGTTGTTTCCATCTCCAACACTAATCCAGTGAGCTCTAGATTTTTGCTGCAGAATCTTCTCTTCAACACTTGACCATTTTTCTAATCGAAATCTGGCCTCTTTCTCCATCATTCTTAGTTGGTCTGAATAATTTCTATTCATTTCTTGCTCGTATTCAATAAGGTCTCTTCTTGCTTGGTTTATCTTCTCTGTTATATTCCTGAAGATTCTGTTGTTTAAGTCCTTGAATACAGGTTTCATTGCTTTCAGCCTGTACCAAATAGTAGCTAGTTTACAAGGTTTCTTCTCTCCTTGCCATCTTTCTCTTATGATACTCTAAAAATCTTCATGTTCTGCCCAAACATTTAGAAACCTGAATGGCACTTTTATGTTATTGTTTCTCTCCTAGAATTTTAGGGTGAGAGGTGAGTGGTCTGATATAAATGGATCCCCTATTTCAACTGTTAGGTGATCAAACTTCATCATCCAGTCATCATTCCCCAATGCTCTGTCTATCCTGCTAATTACCATGTTTTCACCCATTTGCCCATTTGACCATGTAAAGTATTCTTCTTTCCAACGGATTTTAGCCAACATTGTGTCAGCACAAAAGTTTGCAAAGTATTGAGTATCTGCTTGTGTAGGTGCAACCTTTGACACTCTCTCTTGAGTAGAAATGATAGCATTAAAATCCTCCACAATAACCATGGATGGTTAACAGTTAGAGCAAGATTTTTAAGCTTTTGCCACATCTCCTTCCTCTTTTGTAAGATATTATACCCATATACCACAGTCATTGCACATTTGATAGTTGAACTACTAATGCTGCAGTGAATAAATTGAGCATCCGTTTGAATCACATCTACTTGCCATATATTACTGTCCACTAGTAACCATATTCTCCCATTAACTGCATGATCATAGTTATGAACTAGGTCCCAATTTTTTGCAATCTTAGGGGCAATAACAGAAGCTTTATGTTGTTTGATTCGAGTCTCGACTAAACCAGCTAAAGAGATATGATTTTCTTTAAGGTATCTAGCCAACTCCTTCTGTTTATATCTTTGGTTTGCCCCCCTCACATTCCACATGAGCACATTCAATTAGAAAGACCTGATGTACCACCTCTATCTGGTGGTTGTCTATCCCCTGGGCCTCCTGATAACACTTCAAATGTGTTCTGTGTGATAATTGAAAAATCAATACCACCTATATTTGTTATGGGAGTTGAAACACTATTTTTTTTCTCTCAATATACTATTATCATGCCTTTTAGCCTGTGCCATGTTCTGTGCAGTATCCACTGATTTTCCAGCCATGATATTATGAGCTACTATAGGGGAAATAGTTTGGACAGATATTGTTTCAACACTATTGGGCTTAGTGCTTGTTTCAGTTAGCTCTTGGGGCTTACTTTTATTCTGTTGTGTATTGCCTTTGCTTCTCCACTCCTTTGCTGGCTGCTGAGCTTTGCCTTTCTGAATTTTCTGAGGCCTCCCTTGAACATCTTCATTTCGTTTGCATATATGTCCCAGCTGTTGGCAATCAGAGCAGAATTCAGGTTGCCATTCAAATCGCACCACTTGCTTGTACATCTTTCTACAGAGATCCTGTATTATGACTCCAGTTGGTAGAGGTTTAGTGATGTTTACTTCAATCAACATCCTCGCGAAAGATATTCTCGACTGATTAGCAGTACACTCATCAGCAAATAGTGGCACTCCTATAGCACTTCCCAGCCTGCTTAATGAATCTTTTCCCCAGTAAGCCATAGGCAAATTAGGGAAAGAGACCCATAGGGGAATCTCTTTGAGAAAAGCTGTATCAAATTCTATGTCAGGAGACCATTTCTTCAAGATAACAGTTCGATTATTGATCGTGTAAGGTCCTCCATACAGGACTTCCTTGAGAATACTAATCATTTCAAATTATGATCTTTGTTATTTGAGCATTGATCACATTGCTTTGAAAAATAAAAATTCAACCTCCATTTTTATTTTCAACATAATATATCGAATAAAAAAATCTATATGAAAATTTTCTATTATTCTATTTATTTATTTTCTAAATTAATCATTAATATTTTCGTGTATTATGTACTTACTTCATTTTTTAATTAATTCAAACTATAAATGTCCTCATATTATATCTATCTCATTAGTTATACATTTTTTTAGATCTATCGTAAAATTTTAATTAATTTTTCGCATTTAACATTTTTACCTATAATCAAAATAATATCATATTTAGTACTAATTTGTGATATTGAATTTGTCCTGATTAAAAATAAAGAAGTTATTTTGTTATTTTATTATACATCTACTAATATTTTTAATAATTTTTAATTTTTTATTACTTGGCATAACCAATCAAAACTTTCTTCTCTTTTATTTCAATATATAAAATATAGTTCACAAAATTTTGAAATCCGAGGGAGAAATCACACAAATATTTTCTTTACTATCCTAATATATGTTAACAACATAAATTTACCTTGTCTCTTGCATTGAGTTCAAACCAGTTAATAAATAAGCTCTAAGAGTATTGCACCATCAAAATTATTTATTTCTGGGCCAGTTTTCAATTGATAAACTATAACGCCCCAAACTAGGGCAGGCACGACTGGCACTCGATACTGTATTCGATCGAGTTAGCCACTAAACATACTAGCTAAATAAACTGGGGGCCTAATAGATCGGGCAGCACAACATCTGAAATACTAAGCCTGGACCATTAAGGTCATGACCTGAATAACAATAAGCCATATAAACCAAGGTAGACAAGCCAAAATAATAAAGTACTAGCTGACCGACGAGGCCACGATTTGAGACATATATGTCTACACATATATATATATACATGCCAAGCCTATGGGCTGGAGACTGAAAGCTGCAAAAAGAAACTCAGAATACTGTGTCCACAATAGCCTCTAAGAGTGTCATAAGCACTATCGGGATAAGGCCCCAACTATACCCAAATTGTACAACAAAGGTAACCATCCTATGACAGCTCCAGGAAGAGGTGGAGCTTACCAACTCACAGCTGAACCCCTAAATCCTAGCAGAGGGGTCGATCAGAGTCCCTACCTGGACCTGCACGCACGAAACAAAAATGCAGTGTCCCCAGGCAACGGGACTTCAGTACGAATAAAAATGTACTGGTATGTAAGGCAGAAAGTAGAATCATACATAGCTAGTAAAAAAAAAAGGTAATAGAGATACCACCTAACACTGAAACTCTGATAGCCTCCATGGTCGACATCCGACCTTATAATAATCAAATATGCATGGTATGCTCGTATAATTGTATGTCGTGAATACATATATATTGATGCAAATGCATGACATACCCAACCAAATTCTAGCAATGGCGGTCTCTTCCGGTAGCTAACCGGTATCATATTGCCAACCTGTGGCCATCTGTACAATACATATAGTCTTTCGGGAAAATAGGCCCCTTACCTCCGATTATAGCTCGAAGTCCATGCATAATATGCCATGTATGATATGAACATAATAGGCCATAACAAGAACTTAGCCAATATTGGCTCATTGGTACTCTTATTCTCATAATCTCATAATCACATTCGTATTGCATACAATTGTCTCGTGGAACCTCATATATTTTTTTATATAAGCTCGAAAACATAACTCGACTTTTACAAAGATAACTTAACTCTGAAGATGTTCATAAAAAGCTTAAGGTGCTTCACTTAGTCCTTATACCTGATTTCTTGATAATTAGTAAAAGAAAGTATTTCAAAAATCAAGTGTTTTAATAGTTTAAACATAGAATTTATATTTGAGATTTTTGGAAATTGACGTGTCACAAATACTAAATGCTTTTATTTTGTTTAGCCACACAACCCAAAGATGAATAAGAATTCATATATATAGATATATGGATAAGAAAGCCGACAAAATGACATATATAGATGTCGAATACCCTATTTAACCGAACGAGTGGAATATCAACCTAATAAAATCATGAAAATACTTCAGCTACAATCCCAATGCCTTTCACAGAAAGTCTTTCTAGCCGTAGAATAGTAAAATATCACATTTGGCGTCTTAGGAATTTCCATGAATTCGTGCAAAAAGGAATAACGGAGCTTAGCCTTAACATACCTTTCCAACGAACGTTCGAATGCCTGTAATTCCTTCACGAAAGTTGTTCCTTACGTCCTAAGCTTCAAAAACACTATATATATACAGCTTATACGCACCTATAAATAGTTCATAATTGAGTTTAAATTGGCAGATTCGCCATATGACCCTAACTTGACGAAACGTCCGTAGAACTTTGTAAAAACGATCATAAAAGAATCCCAAGATGATTACTTTGGCAAACCAAGTATAAAGCCTCAAGAACCAGAAAGAACAACAAATTCCTATCTTCCAAAAATAGCTCCAAACACAGCTACTAGAAGGGGGAAACAATTGCAAAGCGTAGAGATTGAGTTTCTAGGCACGGGGGCAAACTTTAACGGTAAAAATCGTTAGAAATGCACCTTAATCACTCAAGAACACCATGGAACCCTCTCTTAAGCTTGCTCTCTGTTATGGGACTGAAATGAAATGTTTTAAGGTCTTCAAAGTCGAGTTTACCGACTTATACCACTTGCTTGACCCGACCCGGTTTCAGCCTGGACAGTCTGGGGTATAACAGTCATAACTTTTTACTCCAATGTCCGTTTGATATGAGATTTTTTTGGTTGCAAACTAGACTTGTTCCTTCGATTGATAGGTGTTGGGTCCCATAAATCTTTATATATTGGAAGAAATAATCTGATACATTTGACCCAAAGTGAAGAAAAATTTATTAGAGAAATTTACGATAACTTTTGCCAACCTTTATTTCGCAACTTGCTTGACTCAAAAACATAACATGTGACCAGTGTGATGTTATACCCAATCATATATACCTAATATAGCCATGCCACATTACGTATATTACGTAAGAGAAGAGAAAACAAACATGGGGTCTCACATTCTCCCCCCTTAAGAACATTCGTCCGCGATTGGGTCAAGTCAATTCCTTGGTTTCATTTCTTTTCCGCTAATACGTTATTTGCGAGAATATATTTGTTTAATTTGCAAAGCATAAATCAAATTCTGAAGATTCCAACTACTACGCTTCGTATAGCTATCTCGCAATAAGAAATTTAAATTGCACTTTCAAGTCATTCAAAATCCAATTAAGTTGCTGTAAAGAAATAATTGCCAGTTATTTAAATGCGACTCACCTTAAGTCATAAATAGGTGGGGGTACTTCGTCCTCATTTCCTCCCCAGCTTCCCAGGTCATTTCCTCGATGTTGTTATTTCTCCATAACACTTTCACGGAAGCCACTTCTTTAGTTCGAAGCTTTCTTACCTGCTGATCTAAAATAGCTACCGGTACCTCTGCATAAGATAAGTCTTCAGCAATGTGAATATCCTCAATGGGCGTAATACGTGAAGGATCTCCAAGGCACTTCCGCAACATAGATACATGAAATACGGGATGGACTGCTTCTAATTCTGAAGGAAAATCAAGCTCGTATGCCACCCTACCAATCCTCCGAATAATCTTATACGGTCCAACATACCTGGGGCTGAGCTTCCCCTTCTTTCCAAATTGAATGACACCCTTCATAGGCGATACTTTCTGGAAAACCCAATCTTCTACATCAAACTCTAAGTCTCGTCGTCGAACATCTGCATAAGACTTCTGTCGACTTTGTGCTATACGCAGCCGGTCTCTAATAAGTTTTACCTTTTCCATTGCTTGATAAACTAAATTAGGACCTAGCAACTCTGCTTACCTTACCTCAAACCAACCGATCGACGACCTACACTTTCGCCCGTATAGTGCTTCGTAAGGGGCCATCTGAATACTAGCTTGGAAGCTGTTATTATAAGAGAACTCAATAAGAGGTAGATGATCATCCCAACTTCCTTTAAAATCTAGCACGCAGGCACTCAATATATCCTCAATTGTCTGAATAGTACGCTGTCCCTGTCCATCAGTTTGCGGATGAAAAGCGGTGCTAAGATTTACCTGCGTGCCTAGACCCTTCTGAAAAGATTTCCAAAAATGTGTTGTAAATTGAGCCCCTTGATTAGAGATAATAGATAATGGCACTCCGTGAAGGCGAACAATCTCTCGAATGTAAAGCTTGGCATAATCCTCAGCAGAATATGTCGTCCTGACTGGCAGGAAATGAGAAGATTTTGTAAGCCTATCAATAATTACCCAAATAGAATCATACCTCCGTGGAGTGCGAGGCAAACCAGTGATGAAATCCATATTTGTCAAGACCCCAGTTCACCATCCATGAACATGTCGTGATGGCACCTAGTCCCTATGACTAGGTAAGCCTAATAATGCGGAAGATAGACCATAATTGCGGAAAAAAATAAATAAAACTGAACTGGTAAAATAAACGGTGTTTAAGGTGCCGCTCGGCACATACCACAATAATTCTCGAAGCTAACAAACTCCCAAAACCCGAAAACTCACAAATCACAAGCTAAGGGATGCATAAGAGGCTCTGACTCAAGAATATATATACAAGGAGAAATACTGAAAGAGCTATACTTATTACAGAAAACTGGAAAGGGACTCCTCGGTCTGCGCACGTAGCAGATATACCTCGAAGTCTCTACCGATACGCCTCCTTCCAAGGCTGACAGAACTGAGTGGGAGTACCTGTATCTGCACAACAAAAATATGCTGAAGAGTAGCATGAGCACACCACGACGGTGCCCAGTAAGTATCAAGACTAACCTCGGTGGAGTAGTGACGAGGAACAGTCAAGGCACCTACCGGTCAATAAACAATATAATCATAGGAATAATGGTAACGACATATAAATATGTAAAGACTGCATGAATGACTAAGAATGCTACAATTCACAATAAGGGAAAAAGACAACAAGTAACAACGAGAATATAATAAATGATGATACGGAACGACGGCAGAATCACAATCCAAATCCTAAGGTCACAACACGGCAAGGGGAAAACAAGTCAATAACTCATATCTTACAATGATGTATACAAAGGTCTTATTCAACTCTTTCCACAATTTTACCCAGTCTCGGACAAACCACAACTCGCGAAGACCCAGCATCTGGAATCTAACAATTTGGCATCCTATGCCCCATCAATCTCATGGTCATGCTGACAACTGACTGGCTAACTAGGGCCGCTCTCACAAATATAATGGATAAACGAGGTCGTACCTCCACCCTTAGCAAAATCAGGAGGGATTCACCTCTAATAGGAGTGTTCAGCTACGTGTATGCTTGTGCAAGTGTTTCTAACAAAATTCTACCAGCTAGCAAACATGAAAAGGAGAACGGACCGCACGTACGAATGTTTCCTCACAACTTCCAAGCGGTAACGCTCATACAGGTAAGCAACCCACAATTACAATATAAAAAAAAATAGAGATGCCTCCACAGGCCGTCACAATACTATACCATTAGTCCCAGACATAGCCCACCTTATTTCGCCACGTGTGCAAATAATAAGATAATAGGCACCGCCTTATTTCACCACACGTGCATTACAATGTTCCCACCTTATTCCGCCACATGCGCAACCCACATATAAGCATATAACATACCCCGCCTTATTACGCCGCATGTGCAAAACATCAATAACAACAACAGCATGGCAAGGACCTCGTGCAACCCTTCAATAACAACCGTACGGCAGAAACCTCGTGCATCACAGTATCAACAACCGCACGGCAGAACCTCGTGCATCACAATATCCACAACTGCATGGCAGAAACCTCGTGCATCACAATCTCAAGTACAACACAACAAATGATAATGTATACAAGAACAAAGCAAGAGAATCAACTGAAGAAAATTCCGTCCACCAAAAGACGGTGCAACTAATTCACAAGGAATAACCGTAACAGGGAAATGCTAAGCGCAATGAGAACAACTCAACAAAGGAGGGATAATACGAAGCAACGAATCCATAATATGCAGTTCAATAACAAGGAAGTTAACATGAATCAAATAATTGCAATTAAGGAAAATATCAGCTAAACATAGGATATCTAACTTTTTTTTCCAATTAAGGCCAATTAATTACACGAGAGATATAAATAATGCTTTCCAAATAAAGGCAAGCAGTTAGGAATGATAATGTGACTATTGAAGGACAACTGTCTATAGTTAAACAGGTAAAAGTCAATTAGGCAACAAGAATAAACTAAAAAGGACAAATAAATTCCAAGTAAGACATGCAGAGGTGAAACTAATAACAAGGAACTCAATCGTATCAAGAACAACTTCATATTCGGTGATTCCAGGGATCTAAGAACCTAAAGGGGCAATTTTCCACAAATAAATCTAAGCACACACTTATCACCTCGCGTACGAGGAATACAATCAACAAAGAAGACTCAAATCCTAAGGGGAAGTCCCCCACACAAGGATAGGCAAGATACTTACCTCGAACCGGCTAAAATCAACTAGCAACCACGTTCTTGCCACGAGTACTCGACTTCAAACGGCCCAAATCTATTCAATTAAATCACACATTGTAATTAACATCTCAAGCAATGGATTCTACTATTTAATTCAAAGCTAAAGCGCGAAATTAGGCAAAATGACCAAAATGCCCCTCAAGCCAACATCTCGGAATCGGATAAATTTTTCCATTTTTAGAACCCTCGTACTCTCACGAGTCTAACCATATAAAAATCTCCCAAATTAGAGGTCAAACACTCACTCAAAACTCAATAATTCGGTCTATGAAGTTCTACCCATTTTTCATTAAAAACTTAAATTAAAGGATGAAATTAAGAGGAGATTCATGGAAATTGGTCTAAATCGAGTGAGAAGCACTTACCCAAGTCGCCCAGGTGAAAATCCCTTCAAAAATCGCCAAGAGCCGAGCTCTAGAAGTCAAAATATGATAAAAATAGGGAACCCTCGAATTTGGGATTAAATCTGTCTGCCCAGAAATTTTGTTCTATGCGATCGCATAGAGTAAAATTGGAAGGCCCAGAAAAATGGCCTATGCGAACGCAATATGGGTCATGCGATCGCAGAAAAGGAGGAAGCATAACTATGCAATCGCGAACAAGGCTATGCGATCGCATATAAGGAATTGGAACCCCTCTGGAATACACTATGCGATCGCGGAGGTGATGATGCGATCACATAGAAGGAAAATCTGTAGCAGAACTGATGGGAAATCTGCAACACTTTTCAAGACAAAAATGCTTCGTTAAGCATCCGAAACTCACCCGAGGCCCCCGGGACCTCAACCAAACCTACGGACATATCCCATAACAACATTCAAACTTGTTCCAATCCTTAAACCACCTAAAACAACGTCGGAACCTCGAATTAATCAATGACTTAAGCCTAAGAATTTCAAATTTCATCAAAACACATTTTCGATCAAAAAACCAACCAAAACACGTCCGAATGAACTGAAATTTTGCACACATATACCAAATGACATGATGGAGCTATTGCAACTTCCGTAATTCCATTCCGACCCTCGGATCAAAATCTCACTATCAGACCGGAAACTTCAAAAATTCAAACTTCGGCATTTCAAGCTTAAATTAGCTACGGACTTCCAAAATACATTCCGAACACACTCCCAACCCCGAAATCACCCAACAGAGCTAACTGAACCATCGGATTTCCATTTCGAGGCCGTTTTCACACTATTCCGACTACAGGCCACTTTCCAACACTTAAGCTCTCATTTAGGGACTAAGTGTCCCAAAACTCTCCAAAACTTAACACCGAACGTCCCGGCAACCCAAAATAGCAGAAAAGAACTTAGGGGAAGCAGTTATTAGGGAATCGGGGCGTGAAGTTCTAAAAACGACCGATCGGGGCGTGAAGTTCTAAAAACGACCGGTCGGGTCGTTACATCCTCCCACACTTAAACATTCGTTCATCCTCGAATGAGCATAGAGAACATACCTGAAGTCTTCAAGTCACTGAGTGCGCACTTCCAACATACACCCGCGGGTGATCCCATGTTACTCCAATTCACTTAAGCGTGACGATACCACCTTAGCTGAAATTTAGCCTTTCTAGCAATACCAGTAAGCCTTCAGCCAGAATTTTCACCTTCCATCCATTTCCAAAAGACCCGATTCTAAATCCATATCCGGTATCAGTCTCAACCAGCTACTTCAATACAAGCCAGCACACACAGGGTACATTCACACAACATGACACACCACACATAGGCCCACAATAACATTTCTGATAGCAATACTTGCCTGAGATCAAATCCGTACCGGCCATAAGCCTCATATTCAATAGGAAACTCTTTTCAAATCTCCACAACACTGGTGATGATACAATAACCACGAAAACCACATAACAAAACACCCAAATAACCAAATCTCAGCCAACATCAATGGGCAAACACCCCACAAACGAAAACTCAAGGAGCATAGAACGGAAACGACTGAATATGGGAAAGAAACAGATAAGGGAACTAGCAAACAAATCAAACTAGCACAATTTCTTCTAAGACACAATCTACAAAAACATCTAACAAGAAAGAATAAAAGCATATAAAAGACTCGCAAAGAGCTTATACTGATATAACTCTCACCGCAGTACACAGCCCGGTCTCAACATATCAATCAACTGAAATCACGAGGGTCCCGCCCTCAGCATTGAATCATAAGTAGGGCACACATCAAACCATCTAGAGACTCTCGCTAGAATAATTCCGTTTACAAATTACAACACAGGCTGGCTCCCACACCGGTGGAGCATAGAAATCACAGCTCGTAACTAAGAATACTCAGTGATCACATCAAACATACCTAAACAGAAACCATGAATTTACTACTGCCTCACAATCCTTGACAACAACTAGAAACAGATGCTAGACACGGTTATAACTCATAGAACCTCCCAACAGAATAATCACGCAAATAGAGTACAAATCATGAAACGCACTCATGAATGGAACAACATATAAGGGAACTCACCCCGATAAGTAGAACTGTAATGAACTACAGATAGTGCCCCTCTATAACAAACTGAATTCATACCTGAATAACATTCAACTGGTGCACCGACCTCGAGCCTACTGTATGAAACACATCAACGAGCCGGGCCTTCCCCTCTTGGGCGCCCTCTACCTGCCTGAATACCTTGCTGGGACACACCGGTCCGAAGTCTGGGACAATCTCTCACCATGTGGCTAGTATCTCCACACTCAAAGCACCCTCTCTGCTCACAAGGCAGTGGGAACTGTGCGGTACAGGTACTCCGAGACCCATGAACACCTGAGTCACCATGCAAAGCCTGAAGCGCGAACTGAACTGGCTGACCCGCAAAACCTCTACCATGACGCGCCCTGCCTCCAAAATAAGGACCCGCATATCTCCCCGGTCTACGAGGCCTCCTTGCCTCCTCAAACTCTCGCTCTTGATCTCAGCTGCTCTCTCTCTCATCACCCTACCTGCCCTCTCTCTCTCTAGCATACATACCCTCTATCCTCCTAGCAATGTTCATCACCTGCTGATACGGAATATCCATCTCCAACTCACGGGCCATGCTAGACCTGATGCTAGGAATGAGCCCCTCAATGAACCGACGAACCTTCTCACGAACAGTAGAAACCAAGGCTGAGGCATGTCTAGCTAAATTGGTGTAACAGACAACATACTCCGAAACGGTCATAGCACCCTGGCGCAAATTCTCAAACTCCGCGCGCCATGCATCCCTGAGACTCTGAGGAACAAACTCTCTCAGAAACATATCTGAAAATTGAGTCCAAGTCAGTGAAACTGCCTCGTCTGGACTGTCTAACTCATAGGTGCGCCACCAATCATAGGCGACTCCTCGAAGCTAAAAAGTAGTGAAAGAAACCTCGCTCGATCCAGAGATACCCATAGTACGGAGAATACGGTAACACTCATCAAGAAACCCCAAGGCATCGTTTGATGCTAATCCACTGAACACCGAAGAATCATACTTCTTGAACCTCTCTAGTCACATCTGCTCCTGCTCGGAAGCCGCTGCCATGCCCTCGGGCTGAACTGGTGCTGCAGGCGGCGCAAGAATAATCTCTGGGACCTGCTCAACATGTGCACGCTGCTCAGGAGTGCGGGCGGCAGGAGTTTGTGCTCCTCCCCCGTCCTGGGATACGGCTGCAAGGAGGGGAAGCAATCCTGCCTGAGCCAAAGTGGTGTACATACTCATGAACTGTGCCAGAGTCTCCTGAATGGCTGGGGTAGTAGTAGCAGTAGGCGTGTCAGGTGCCTGGACTCCGGTTAGATCTGCTGGTGGTACCTCGGCGGCAGCTTGCGTAGGTGCTCTCGCTGCACCACATGCGCGTCCTCGATCTCTACCCCGACCCCGAGCTCCGACGGCTGCAGCAGGGGGCACGGGTGCCTGATCACCTCGGGTAGTACGTGTCCTCACCATCTATGAGAGAGTAGAAGATAGGGGTTAGGATTGTGGATGTCAAAATCTCGCACGACAGAGAATCAAATGAATTGGAACTTTCCTAACGGTTACATAGCCTCTCGCAGATAAGTACAGACGTCTCCTTACCGATCCATGAGACTCTAATAAACCGGATTGTGATCTCTGACTCCTATGAACCTAGAGCTCTAATACCAACTTGTCACGACCCCAGTTCACCCTCCATGAACATGTCATGATGGAACCTAGTCCCTATGACTAGGTAAGCCTAACAATGCGGAAGATAGACCATAATTGCGAAAAATAAATAAATAAAACTGAACTGGTAAAACAAACAGTGTTTAAGGTGCCGCTCGACACATACCATAATAATTCTCGAAGCTAACAAACTCCCAAAACCCGAAAACTCACAAATCACAAGCTAAGGGATGCATAAGAGGCTCTGACTCAAGAATATCTATACAAGGAGAAATACTGAAAGAGCTATACTTATTACAGAAAGCTGGAAAGGGACTCCTCGGTTTGCGCACGTAGCAGATATACCTCGAAGTCTCTACCGATACGCCTCCTTCTAAGGATGACAGAACTGAGTGGGAGTACCTGTATCTGCACAACAAAAATGTGCAGAAGAGTAGCATGAGCACACCACGGCGGTGCCCAGTAAGTATCAAGACTAACCTCGATGGAGTAGTGACGAGGAACAGTCAAGGCACCTACCGGTCAATAAACAATATAATCATAGGAATAATGGTAACGACATATAAATATGTAAAGACTGCATGAATGACTAAGAATGCTACAATTCACAATAAGGGAAAAATACAATAAGTAACAATGAGAATATAATAAATGATGATACGGAACAACGGCAGAATCACAATCCAAATCCTAAGGTCACAACAAGGCAAGGGGAAAACAAGTCAATAACTCATATCTTACAATGATGTATACAAAGGTCTTATTCAACTCTTTCCACAATTTCACCCAGTCTCGGACAAACCACAACTCGCGAAGACCTAGCATTTGGAATCTAACAATTTGGCATCCTGTGCCCCATCAATCTCATGGCCATGCTGACAACTGACTGGCTAACTAGGGCCACTCTTACAAATATAATGGATAAACGAGGCCATACCTCCACCCTTAGCAAAATTAGGAGGGATTCACCTCTAATAGGAGTGTTCAATTACGTGTATGCTTGTGCAAGTGTTTCTAACAAAATTCTACAAGCTAGCAAACATGAAAAAGAGAATGGACCGCACGTACGTATGTTTCCTCACAACTTCCAAGCGGTAACGCTCATATAGGTAAGCAACCCACAATCACAATATAAAACAAAATAGAGATGCCTCCATAGGCCGTCACAATTCTATACAATCAATCCCTGACATAGCCCACCTTATTTCGCCACGTGTGCAAATAATAAGATAATAGGCACCGCCTTATTTCACCACACGTGCATTACAATGTTCCCACATTATTCCACCACATGCGTAACCCACATATAAGCATATAACATACCCCGCCTTATTACGCCGCATGTGCAAAACATCAATAACAACAATAGCCCAGCAAAGACCTCGTTCAACCCTTCAATAACAACCGTACGACAGTAACCTCGTGCATCATAATATCAACAACCGCACGACAGAAACCTTATGCATCACAATATCCACAACCGCACGGCAGAAACCTCGTGCATCACAATCTCAAGTACAACACAACAAATGATAATGTATACAGGAACAAAGCAAGATAATCAACTGAAGAAAATTCCGTCCACCAAAAGACGGTGCAGCTAATTCACAAGGAATAACCGTAACAGGGAAATGCTAAGCTCAATGAGAACAACTTAACAAAGGAGGGATAATACGAAGCAACGACTCCATAATATGCAGTTCAATAACAAGGAAGTTAACATGAATCAAATAATTGCAATTAAGGAAAATATCAGCTAAACATAGGATATCTAACTTTTTTTTTCCAATTAAAGCCAGAAGGACAATTGTCTACAGTTAAACAGGTAAAAGTCAATTAGGAAACAAGAATAAACCAAAAAGGGCAAATAAATTCCGAGTAAGGCATGTAGAGGTGAAACTAATAACAAGGAACTCAATCGTATCAAGAACAACTTCATATTCGGTGATTCCAGGGATCTAAGAGCCTAAAAGGGGCAATTTTCCACAAATAAATCCGAAAATGCACTCGTCACCTCGCGTACAAGGAATGCAATCAACAAAGAAGACTCAAATCCTAAGGCGAAGTCCCCCACACAAGGTTAGGCAAGATACTTACCTCAAACCGGCTAAAATCAACTAGCAACCACGTTCTTGCCATGAGTACTCGACTCCAAATGGCCCAAATCTATTCAATTAAATCACACATTGTAATTAACATTTCAAGCAACGGATTCTACTATTTAATTCAAAGCTAAAGCGCGAAATTTGGCAAATGACCAAAATGCCCCTCAAGCCAACGTCTCGGAATCGGATAAATTTTTACATTTTCAGAACCCTCATACTCTCACGAGTATAACCATATAAAAATCTCCCAAAGCGGAGGTCAAATACTCCCTCAAAACTCAATAATTCGGTCTATGAAATTCTACCCATTTTTCATTAAAAATCTTAAATTAAAGGATGAAATTAAGAGGAGATTCAATGGAAATTGGTAAATCGAGTGAGAAGCACTTACCCAAGTTGCCCAGGTGAAAATCCCTTCAAAAATCGCCAAGACCGAGCTCTAGAAGTCAAAATGTGATAAAAATGGGGAACCCTCGAATTTGGGATTAAATCTGTCTGCCCAGACATTTTGTTCTATATGATCGCAGGAGTAGGCATGCGATCGTGATCGTCGCGGACTCAACCCTTAGGACGAGTGGGCGCTAACAACTTTTACCCGATAGTGGTTTTCGGGGTCAATTTCCTCAGGGAGCTAGTTATGGGAGTCAAGTTTTTGTGAAGACTAAGAAAGTGTTTAAG